>PKRV01000076.1:987739-1188396 GCA_003709505.1 Hyphantria cunea
AACATCAAACATTTCTTTTTTTTTTTTAAAGACTACTCCCGCATTGGTAATATACATTCCTGCGTCACGGGGATCTTTACAAACATACATGAAACGAACACAAAGTAAACCCAGACTTAGAACAACAATTTATGGATCACACAAAGTGTTGTCCCATGTAGGATTTGAACCCACAACACACTTGGCGCAGTAGGAAGCGGTGTGGCGACCACTGAAACCACTAGGCCAACCGTGTAGTCATTATCTCAAGTCTTGAAGTTTTACCATAATATTGTAGGTTTATATACTATAAACACTCAGTTAAGAAACATCAATTTTAGAAATTGTATGTGAAATAAAGACACTGCTGGCGTTGGCTGTTTGAAATGCGTCTACTACAGTAGGCTAATAGCTCGATACTAAATTTAAAAAAAAAAAGATTTTTTTTTATCTCGTCCTTACATGTTGTAGTTTTAGCTTCATTAAAATTATCTAATTTAAAGGAACGCAACTTTAATTTACAACTGTTTGGTTTTTCAATTAAAACAAAGAGTTATGATATTAACAAAAACATCAAGAAAGTTTCACCACAACACGTTCAAAGTAATATATGTCTGTAGGTCGTGGTCCAAGCAGTTCATTGTCAAGGTTTATCAGGACAAGGTTGTGAGTTGAACAGCCCAGCATCGCGAGCACTGCTCCAACTCACGGAAGGAGACCGTGAAGGTTATTTATATAAACGAGTATATATTTACACTCATAAAGAATCGTTTTAATGGAATGTGCGCACCAGTTGCGAGTAATATGACATTTATAACTTTGTTTTTTTATTAGAATTAAATGTACGTTATTAGACTTGATCTTTGGATAAGTAAATATGTTTTGATAGTGAACGTACTCCGACGTATTCGTACTCAGATTCATCAAAAACCTCGCGAAGTAACATTAATTTCATTGTGGCTATTTTTAAAAACATCTTGGTGTTGTTAGATAAAAAATCTTATGGAAATGTAGCTATGACATAATTATGTATACTTTTTGGTGGTCTCATTGGTCAGTTAAGAAATGGCGGGCAATGAGGATGGCAGATTACAGAAAAACTATCTAGGTATCTATCATTTATAGGTTTATTATTATTCATTTACTAGCATTATTTAGTGTTAGTAGTTACGAATATATGCTATTTGGATTTACTATTGTAACTTTGATTAAACGGCAATTTAAAAACATTGTTTTCGTGAATAAAGAAAGAACCATAATTATTTATTCATACAATGTAGAGATAAATACTCTGATAAGATTAAACATCCATCTATTTACCGTGGGAGAGCCACACTTCGGCATGCATGGGCCGGCTCGGCCGGAGTGATACCACGGCCTCACAGAAAACCGGTGTGAAACAGCGCCTGCGCTGTGTTTCTCCGAGTGAGTGAGGATACTGGAGGCCCATAATCCCACCCTTCCCCTAATCCCCTAAGGGCGGCAACGCACTTGTGATGCCTCTGGTGTTGCGGGTGTCCATTGGCGGCAGTAGTTGTTAACAATCAGGCGATACGTCTGCTCATTTGACCCCTATCCCATAAAAAATCTATAAAATAACATTTAGCTCTGATGAAAGGAGGTATGTATTTCTTTCTCAAAAAAAATAACGGTAAATATTCATTTATGTTTTTGCGTATAAACTATAAATACATATAATTTTAATTAAAAAAATGATAATAATACATTTGATAGATATGATAAATAGAGTTGTTCCAAGCCTTAATAGATTCGGCCTTGGTGCCATTTTAAACTTTATGCCGGATGTTCCACCGTAAATTAATTTACAACTATGTGATATTGTGGTACACTATTACATGATTGGCTCGCTCCTTCTGAGACTTAATTCTAAATTTGTAACAGGAAAATTATTACTATTTCATTTAATAATATTTTTCAAAAACTAAGAGGAAGTGCCGTTACGAAACTTTATTAACCTTAAACTGCATCAGCCCAATTCGTTTTTAATTTTTTTTTTAAGTTTGTTGATTTAATCAAGCAGAAAGCACATTACAGCAATCCGTATTCAGTTAGTTTTATTCTTTTCTGGCTGATTAGCAGCGTGATTAGTGGCCAGACTGGCCAGTGTACACTGAGACTGTCATTGGGAGGTCAGTGATAGCAAGGCCCGAGTGTCAATGCTCCTAATAATTATGTTTTGCTTTTTGTCAGTTGTTTAAATATAGATTAAAATATTGCCAGACTACCATAAGAACCTCTTTGTATGTGGAATACACGTGCTTCGAGCACAAATTGGCCGACTCGACTAGAGAGATTGGACAGCTTTAAAAAAACCTAAAATTTGAAATTTGGAAATATGTATTCAGACAATTTTGACTATTGGATAAAGAACTAAAAAAAAAAAGCAAATTTAAAAGTCAATTCACTCTAGGTATATATAATAATATGAAAAATGAAACTTACAAAATCGAAAATGATAGAGCCAAATAGAATTGTTTAAAGAATGGTTGTTTTAAAACGAAAAGATCTCTGATTTTATTATCCGACTAGGGTGAAGCTAAAACGAAAGGTAAAAGTTTTGGCAGTCCATGCATGTGTTGTATGTTCACCGTAGTGCCTAAACTACTGAATCGATTTTATAAGGTGTCAAAAGAACGAAGACGACTTCTAGTTTATTAAACTTTTTATAGTTTACAGATTAGAGATTTGAATGATGACCATTTTGAGTTTCGTTGTAAGTAATCAATAAACTCAAATTCATATTTACTCCGAGTTAAGGTAATCTGCTCAAACTATTTACTTTGCTCAATTCTGTCGGTTTTATTATCGTTGCGTGATATTCGTTTGTTTTAGCTAGGTAAACTTTATGTACTGGCAAATATATTGACTGCCTCGGTGGCGCAGCGGTAGCGAATGTGACTGCTGTTCTTGAGGTCTCGGGTTCGATTCCCGGGTCGGATCAAATGTTTGTATGAACTTCAAATGTTTGTTTCGGAGTTTGGGTGTTTTCTATGTACGATATTTATACATTTACAAAAAAAAGTATATATGTATTAATATTAGTTGTTTAGTACCTATAATACAAGCTCTGCTTAGTTTGAGACTAGATGGCGTTGTGTGTTAGATGTCCGAAAATATTTATATATATATTATATATCGTAAAGCACTTTTTTATTTTCCATAAGCAAATAATAATAGACAGTTTACCAATCAGGTAATATATGTTACAGGCCGAATTTCCTTACTTTTGGACCAGGTTAGGCACAAATTCCGTGACCGGACTTGCATAAATGAATACAGGCGAATGTCTCTCATAAAGAATGCGGTTTGGACAGTTTAATTGGGGTATAGACATACCACCACATACCAGATAGGTATACCACAATGTAGTATCGATAATGCAAACTAGGTATTAAAATAATACACGTATGTATACTGTGTGGGTTTGCCCACTTTTTAATACGGTATACCAACTTTTTGTTAAATACACATTTTTTTATTTTGACTTCCTCGGTGGCGCAGCGGTGGCGTATGTGACTGCTGTTCCTGAGGTCTCGGGTTCGATTCCCGGGTCGGATCAAATGTTTGTATGATCTGCAAATATTTGTTTCGGATTTGGGTGTTTTCTATGTTTGATATGTATGTATTTCCAAAATAAAAGTATATATGTATTTATATCAGTTGTCTAGTATGCATAATACAAGCTCTGCTTTGTTTGGGACTAGAGGGCGTGTTGTGATAGATGTCCGGAATATTTATTTATTTTATTTATAGACATAAAACCTGGAAAGAAACTAACGTTTAGGATATAATAGTCATATATAAGTCTAAGTCTAAGATATATATAATAAAATAGTCATATTGTCAACACATCGTATAAGAATACATCTTAACATATACCTATTTAAAAACAATTGTACTATCGTTGTGTTGGTATTATATCAATAAAGTTATTATTATTATATAGGTGTTGTTACCTATTCTATACGACGTTTAAGTCCTCTTAGTAAATCTATTCTATACACACAAGTTATTTCTGCAGATATTGGAAAGTGAATTTAAAACCAAACAGCCTCTAAACTCCATTTTGAATACAAGAATCATGTTATTTGTAACGTCAAAAAACAGCAACAGAATTGTTTAATGTTAAACACAACCTCAAAGTAAATCTCTATATATTATTTCTAGAAATTTCCAGAGCACCAGTCTTTAAGCACGCGTGTTTGATTAGTAAACGTGCTTACCTGGGATATAAGCATATGTTATTTTTACATTGAACCGAATCAAACAATAAAATTAAATGTCAATCGTAAAACAGTGGATAATAAAATAAGATCCCAAATGATATTAACATCGAAAGTTTTTATTAGCCCCCACGCCTTCCCCAAACAAGAGTTAGAGTGCAAAAACACGAGTTTAGTTAGAAGTTCTCTGTTAAGTTGTACATCTGTTTGTAACTAAAGCAATAAACAGGAAGATGTGATTATGTATTTACGGCGTCATTAAGTAAGTCTATAAAACTGGCCGGATTATGGCACCCATTCCGGGAGTCAATTCAATCGACACATGCGTTCGACCTACGTTGTCGTTTCTCGCATTGCCATAAATTACAGCGCGTATTACATTTAAATATCGACGAGTCGAAACGCTCGACCACAATTATATTATATCTATTGTTTGTAGTATATAACAGTGTAGTGGTCCTCCATAGACAAGGACGTATTAACGTATAGTGCAGGGTGAGCGATGCGCACGGGCGCAGCAATATTAGGGCCGCCGGCCGAGGCACTTTTAATGAATCTGCGCACTTAGCGAATTGGCCTTGGGAGAGCCACGCTCTGGTGGCGGAATGGCGGGACAGGCTTTCAAGCCCTTCCGCCGGCCTAGTCACTGTCGAGGCCATTCAGCCAGTGCTCGACCTGTGGCTCAGGAGAAGGCACGGCTCCCTCTCGTTCCGTCTGACGCAGATCCTCTCGGGGCATGGCTGCTTCGGGAGGTTCCTGTGTCGCATATGCAGGGAGCCGGACGCTCGGTGTCACCACTGCGTCGACTGTCGGGAGGATACGGCGTGGCATACGCTGGCAGAGTGTGCCGCTTGGGAGGGACCGCGCCGTGCGCTCATCTCTGTAGTAGGCAGTGACCTCTCGCTGCCGGCCGTAGTTCGTTCTATGGTCGACGGCGAGGAGTCCTGGGACGCGGTGGTGTCCTTCTGCGAAACCGTCATCTCGCAGAAGGAGGCTGCGGAAAGGGAGAGGGAGATCCTGACCTCTCTCTCAGTCCGCAGAAGGCGCACCGGGCGTCGGAGGAGGGCATACGCTGACCTCCACCGTCCTCCCTAACTGGGTCCAGAGGGCGGTGGACTTGGGGATGTCCGTCGCCCCCAACCAACCGGACCCGAGGTGGCGGCGCTTAGTGATCCCCTCGCCCCTCTTTGAAATCTCGAGGGGAGTCAAATACCTCACTCCTCTCGCTGACGAGATGTGGTCCGCAGCAGCGGGCCGGCACCAGTCGGGGATTGCGGATGCCTTTTAAGTTCCCGTGATCCCTGGCGTAGGAGAGAGACGGAAAACCGGGGGGTTTTAGTCAGTAAAAGTCTGACAAACCCCTTCGCTCTCTCCCCAGAGCGGAGGACATCCATGAGGATTTCCCGCCGATAAAAAAAAAAAAAAAATGGGAGAGCCACGCTTCGGCATGCATGGGCTGGCCCGACCGAAGTGTACCACGGCCTCACAGAAAATCGGTATGAAATAACGCCTGCGCTGTGTTTCACCGAGTGAGTGAGGATACCGGAGGCCCATAACCTTTCCCCTCATCCCCTTCCCCATCCCCCAAGGCCGACAACGCACTTGAGATGTCTCTGGTGTTACGGGTGTCCAAGGGCGGCGGTAATCGCTTACCATCAGGCGATACGTCTGCTCGTTTGCTCCCCATTTCCATAAAAAAAACTTTGTGGAGGACGCTACCCATAGTAAAAGGCGCTAGAGTAATGATTGCACACGTGCGCTTCTCGGGCTAGAGAGGCTTCTGCCTATAAATCAAGTGCATTCCCCATAAGAATTATTATTATGATTCCTTCTTTTACTCCTAAAACTGTGTAACAGAGATTGATGAAAATACTAGTTGATTACTTTCATTTTTGCTTAAAAAGTTACACAAATAATATTCCTCGCATATAAATATATAATAATAAGAGGTATACGTAAATTATCCTTGTCTTATCGTTATCGGTTTGTTTTACATAACACGTTGACAAATCTTGTTCAACCTCTGAACTTGTCCCACTTTTATGTGCTTGTTACGTAAGTCTTCAATGACCCTTAACTCATTGTAGATATTTTGTCTTTAATGTCACTGCATTAAATAAATAAATAATTCGACGACACAAGATACGACCGCCGACGAAGTAATCTAGAAGCTTCAGGTAGCAAATATTGGGCTTAGTGATCTCCATACGAAAATTAAAACATATTTTAGCGACATCTGGTGAAAGTCAACCGAACTATCAAGATGCATAAATGTTTATATTGGTCCTATATCGCACAGCAAGTGTTTTCGTCTCTCTTTTAGCATTTTCTAATCCGAAGTTTCCCCCTCTTTGTGTTCCATGTAAAAGATAAAACACTTATGCTTGTCTCCAAGCAGAGTAGACTCTTTCATGGGCTCATACAGAAAAAAAATATGTCACACGTTTTCTTGTGCAACATCTTTCCACAGTACGAAATGAAGTCGCTTTCGCTGTAGTGTTTCGCGCTGTTGTAAGCTACTCAACAGACTTTAATGTAATTTTCAGCAATAGGTAGAGTGATCCAAGAGGAAGGTTTATATTATGTAATTCATGCATATTATTGTGCAGGAAATCCAAGGACTTTAAATACATCCGTATGAAGTCGGGCCGAATCACTAGAGTATTATACTTAGTCGTGCCATAAATTATATTACAAAGAACATTTTTTTTATTGTCCGTAACATTTATTACTATTACAGTGTGTTAGTTTAATACATTAATATAAAACTATTAAAAATACATAACGCTTATTCGAAGTGATCTCCATAGGCTGCAATACAGTCCTTTAAACTCCATTTTAATATCCCAAAAAATATTTTACAATGTATTGGCGGGAAAATAAGAAAACCCTTCTTTTGATGATATGGCAATCAGCCGGATCAGCTATTTCTGCCAATGTCAAGTATTTCAAGTCTTTAATTCTAAGTCTTCGAGTCTTCAAGTCTTCGTCATGATGGAATTAATGATAAAAAAACAAAAAATGTGGATGACATGAAACGGGGACCGTCTTTCGCAAAAACAAAAACCGATCTCCCCAAATAAGAAAACCCAATAAACAATCGTATGAAAGTGACAGATTCCAAATTCAAAAGTAATATTGTCTTTATTTTAAATTGTCATATTGTTTATAGCCAGACTAAGTAAAACGATTATGTAGTGAGTAAACATTCAACCAACGAAAAGCAGTTAAAACTTTTTCATAATATTTCAAAAAACTCTTTAACTAGAATACTATCAAGACTATTTCAGTGAAATTCCGTGTGATTACTATTGTAGTTAATTTTAACGAGCTTAACCAACTTTAGTTAGGGTTGTCAATTTTCCTATATCACAATTTGCACTTTTTATATTTTAATTTATATAAACATATTTTTTAAGTCTTGACGAACAGGCAGGCCATCTGATGCTAAGTGTCTACCGCTATCAAGCACACCTGCAAATCAAAATTATAAAATGATATTAAGGTGGTGGATAATGATCTTTTGCGGGTTTGAGGGTCATATTAGACCGGTAATAACGCAACCGATATTTTTAATTTTTTTTAGTAAATAATAAATTATTACACATAATGTAAACTATTAACAACATATACAATAGAAAAAAGTTAAGATGTAATGATCGGTTGCCGGGATACATTTGAATAGATAGATAGAGATTCCTAAAGTGTATTTTATAATTAAAACAAGTTTTGCTTTTGCTACTAGCAATACATCATGTAAACATATTTTCTGTAGTTAGATCTGTGTGAAATATTAACCAAATTAATGATTGATCTAATTATTCAACTTTTGTTTTCTAAACACCGTTCTGGAAGTAAAACGGTGCAAATCATCTTTTCTACTCAAAAGAGAAATGTTGGAACTCACTAATTCTTCTTTTATTTGTAGAATTTAAGTTCTCAATAAATAATTTTTAGCAATCCACTAATAAAATTTGTTAAATTTTAAATAACATTAGAAGAATTTACTGTGCTTAAAAAAAACCTGGAACTCAATACCAGCGCACGTGTTTCCTTCCCACTATGATCCCGGGTCCTTTAAGCGGGGCGTGAAAAAGCATCTCACCAGGCCGCCATAGTGTGGGTCGCCATGCTGCATTGTTCTTTTTCGCATTGAAGATGGTGACCACCACTCTTGGATTCTGCTCATGCTTTCCATCAGGCAGGGCAGAGTCATTTTGGCAGTTTCAATTAAAAAAAAAAAATACCATCCAGGGCTTTTGCATAATCACTTGTGAACTTTACATCTATTTCACTTCTAAATGACGGTTGAAATCACAACATTCAGCAACGTAGGTAACTGTTCTCAAACTAACCGCTAAGCCATTGCGTTATCCGATTTTGTTCACTTCACGGTCTGTTTGAGTCAGCACTTTAAAAAAGTCCTACCTATGTATATCCTTTCAAAACACTTTTTTTTAGACGTTACCCATTGTGTTTTTACTTTTGTCAGTAATCTTTAATTTAAAGAACCGAAACGAACGCCCTTGCTTAGTAAAAACAACCCGAAAGTAAATCTCTATATATTGTTATTTCTAGAAGTTTCCAGAGGACCGGTCCCCAAGCCTTAGATCTATTGAATTGAATCGCAGGTAGCACACGTGTTTGATTCATAAGCGTGCTTACCTGGGATAGAAGATATAGGCATGTGTTATTCTCACGGAAAGGATTAACGAAGAAATGCAAGTCTGTAAGTAATATATTTTTTATCTTTAACAATACTTAAAACATTTATTATTACACTGAAAATGAAACTTATTGTACCAACGACTGTTTATGACAATGTATAAAATTTACATAACGGTGACGTCAATTTTACATATGTATACGTCAGTAAAACATAAGCATTTGGTTAATCGATACTCGTTTTTTATTACTAAACAGTCATACTAAGGACACTAAAAATCAACATTAATTATTGACAGTAATTAAAGATTATGGATTAAATCTGCCTTTGCTTGCCTGCACTCTTCTTGTACCGTAAAACAAGTACTATAACAAAGCTCAAATGCGTGCTAGGTACAAATATATCTTGCAATTGTGACGATAGTATTTGGTTTTTTCGCCACCCTCATTCATAAAGACCAGCAGTCCCAGGCCGATCAAAGTATCTGTGATCAACATCATCTATGATTGAAAGAGGTATCTGAAAATGCCATGAGGGTCCTTTTAACATGCGGTAGCCCGTTTATGTCTCTGTAAATACGTTATAATAATGTGGCTTCTAATCTGAACGGATTGGCGATAAGGTTCTTTACTTTATTTGGTAAAAGAGGAATTATTGTTACCTGAAGATTCTTGGTCACGCAAATCCCCAGACGCCCTCGGAATTTTGTCCTATTACTAGATTTTCCGGAGCTACATCGCTTTCTATTTCAATATCCGATGATATTTGTGACAGATCTTCATCAGACCGTATGGCTTCACGAAGCCCTTCGAAACGACGTCGTTTATTTTGTAAGATGTTCCGAAACAATTACAAGCTTTTGTTACATATTTTAGTCAAATACCAATAAAATAAACAAAGGGCTGATTAATTAAATGACTATATTATACTCTGTTAACAATTTAAAAACATTACAAAAATATAATATACGTATACATAATTTACGTATACATTATTAAAATTAAACATTCACTGTTATTTTCATTATACACTAACTTTGACACTGAAACTTTGAAGTCCCAAAAGACTCGCAACGAAATTCATCAGAATTAAATTGTAATTAAATGAAAAAATATACAATTTACACAACAAAGATTTTTTTAATTTATAAAAAATACAGTTCCGTGACAGCCCTATATTCGCGATCAACGAAACAACCTTGACTTCGCATACTGCGTAGTTTCAACCAGTCGTACCTATTAAAAAAACTTGTTAAACAAAAACGATAAGGAGCTATACTTTATTTTACATTGCGCATTGATCAAAATAATATACTTAATTATGACAAATTATAATAGCAATGGATGTAATAGTAACAATTATATACTTTCTATAAAATACAATTGGATTATGTAAAGATTCCCTAATTTACATCATCCGTATTAATACAATCTGTGACACATAGATAGTTCTTTATTTACTTATTTATAATGTTATCTATATTAGTTACTGGGTCGTAAAAAATAATATAATACCTACTTATTAAGGGTTTATGAGAAAAATAAAGGTACATAGAACCTATTAAGAAGTACAAAAAATACAGTACAATGTGTTTGAGTAAGCGTTATTTATTTGGAATTGACCATTCGGTTTTTTTTTATTGGTTAGATTACCTACTTAGTTATTCATAGTTTTTAACTTACAAGCTATAATCAAGTAATCCATAAGATACGACCAGATTTTACGACTTTCTAGTTATAAGATGGCCTAGTCTCGAACGTATCTCACCAATAGTAGTAGTCCTCTTATTATATTGCTTAGTATACAAAGTAAAATTTTATATAAGTTCATTGTATCAGTGAAAATAGTTAGAGCCCCGCAGATTACTAACTTTGTAATTGGCTGATAGTTCGGTTGGTTCCTAATCAATATGAAGGTGTATGGGCCTGCGCACATTATAGCGATTCGGTATCGGACGACGAGATTTATAAAAACTAAATTATACTTATAGGTACAGTATAGTAGCTGACCTGATAAACGCTGCCCTATTCAGTTCCTTCAATGATTTGTTAAGATTCAAAACATTAATTTCATTACAAGCGAAAATTCAAAATTTTCAAAATTCTTATTCTTTATTCTTAATTTGTCTACCATTTGCTAAAAATAGAATGAAATGCTCTATCTAATTGAATGAATGTACGTGACGATATTCTTTAGTGTGATCAATGCTAGAAACACAATCATCGACAATAATAATAAAAAAAAATTGTTTCAATAAAATACATTATTGTGAATACAGGTGTTAAACAACAAAATACTTATGAGTAATATTTTGAATGAATCAACTGAATAAACATGAATCAATTTTTTTCTTACTTTTTGCGCAATTTCTTTCCATGATACAACTATTACAGAATACAAAAAAGACAAAAACAGATTTTTAAGCTGTAGTTAAACCACTTTCAATTTTATAATTCTGTTGAAAATAACTAGGAATCTAAGAAGATGAAACACGAAGACTCTAACGAGAACAAATGTATAGATAGATTGAAGATTAATTTGACGATAAACAAAAGAACGCATTCTTGACTAGGGTATGCCCTCAAATGCTGTGGTAACTTTTGACATAAACTTCAGATGGTCTAAGAACACTTCTGGTAGAAGAAGAAGCACTCAAAAAATGAACACTCAAAAGAATCTATCCGTGGGAAAGCCACGCCCTACCCGTCATATGCTTGGGAGAGGCACGCTTCGGCATGAATAGGCCGGCTCAACCGGAGATATCACGGCCTCACAGAAAACCGGTGTAAAATAGAGCTTGAGTTGTTTCACCGAATGAGTGAGGATAACGGAGGCCCATTTTTTTTTTTACATGTGGAAACCCCCTCGGGCCTTCACCCCACCGAGTTTGCGGCGGGGCGGTGTGTCGGAATCGAACCGACTAAAACCACACGGTGTGCCACTCTGCGCCTGACACGGGAGAGATCCGGGATCCGCTTTCTTATGCCATCCGGACCCGGATAACGGAGACCCATACCCCAGCCCTTCCTCCCATCACTTCCTCATGCTCCAAAAGTCGGTAACGCACTTGTGATACCTCTGGTATTAAGGGTTTCCATGGACAGCTACCGCTGCTTTGCTATTGCTTAAAATCAGGCGATAAGTGTGTTCATTTGCCGCCTATTACATAAAATTAAACAAAATAATAACACAAATGGAAGAAACATTATTCTTAGCTGGACAGTCTTCTTTTTTAACGAAGTCAAAAATAATCCTGTACTATTTTTATGCATGAACCTTCTAAAGTGGCTCTACTCTACTCTGTCTGATGGAGAACATGAACAGAATCCGAAACATAAGAGAGTGGTGGTCGCCATATTCATTGCGAATGCAGACAATGTAACAATGCAGCACGATAACACAAATGGCGGCCTATTGAGCTTCTGTATCGTTAGGACTCCGATCTCGCAGTCACCAAATTCAAATTCAAATTTAAAATCATTTATTCAATTAAGACACCAAGTGACATTTATGAACATTAAATAGAAGCTACGGATAAAAATCATAGATCGACACAAGCAGACGCCAGATGTACTCTATTGTCAAGGTGAATTAGATGAAAACACCAAAATTCATTGCCCGCCTGTGTCGATCCATAACTTTCAGTTTCCAAAATGCGTAGGTTTTATAATAATATAATAATTTTAGATTGATCTGCTGCGAGAGGATAGTATCGCCCCGGTTGAATGGGCCTGTTTGTGCTGAAATCAGTGTGGCTTACTATGGGTCTGAAAAAAGTAACCTAATCACATCGAAAATGTCAACGTGCGAACCTGCAAGGTTTCATGGTAATATCAACTAGTTTAGCAGGTTAGGCGTACAATCGTTCCAAACAAACAAACTCGCATTCGCACTATAATGTTATTATTAGGATTTAACGACTAACCAATTTTGTAAACAGTAATAGCTGCGGGGGCGACCAGTACATTCTTAAAGCGATAATATAGTTTCGATCGTAATATTGGTTTATATCGAGAATGTAAATCTAAATTTCGTTACCGTTTACTTCATAAATACATTTTGTATTTTAATAAAATAATTTCAATAAATTGACTAAAGAAAACTCACTAGCAGTATTTTATAATTAACCTGTGTGATTACAATCTCTGGATTTTTATTGAAATTTTTAAAGACAACTTTCGTATTAGTAATGTCCTGTGTCGCGGGGAACTTTACAAACATACATGAAACGGACACAAAGAACAGCCAGACTCAGCACAACAATTTGTGGATCACAAAAAGTGTTGTCTCGTTGTGGGTTCAAATCCTATGATTTGAACCCACAACACTTAGCAAAGAGGCAAGCAGCCTGACGACCGTTAAAACCACTTTTTTTATACGCGTGGAAACCTTCTCCGGCCTTTACCCCACCGGGGTTTGCGGCGGGGCGATGTGTCGGAATCGAACTGACTAAAACCACACGGTGGACCACTCTGCGCCTGAGACGGTAGGGGTCCGGGAACCGCTTTCTTACGACATCCAAACCGTTAAAACCACTAGGCCAACCGTTTAGTGCAATTATATTATTGGTAACATAGTAAATTGTGGTCGTAAAGGAACAACAGGTATTTAATAAACATAATTATTCCACAATTATTTTAACATAATTCTACTTACTTGAGTTATGCAATAAGTTAGTTGTGTTACCCCTCAGGACAGCGTAATATAGTAAGAAGGCTAAAACCTCCTTTCCAACTAGAGATTTATGTCTAGCAGTGGACTATAGCTATTCAAAATCGTTGATGTGAGTTATGCAATAAGTTAGTTGTGTTACCCTTCAGGACTCCGTTATCCTCACTCACCAGTTTTTTGTGATGTCGAGGCATGACTCCATTCGAGCGGGCCAATTCATGCCGAAGCGTGGCTCTCCCACGGTAAACGGCCGAGTTTTGGCTGTCTGATAGAATTAAAAGAAGAAAGGCAAATTGATTTAAGATAAAATCATAGGAACCTAGAGTAAGGTTTTGCAATTTGGTATACCCAAGTCTCCGATGAGGAAATTGCAATGGCTCGCAGAGACCAGAACTACAAACCTGTAGGTTCATATACACTTATTGTCGTAACGAAACTTGGCGATAAAAGTGCAATTCTTTTATGAGTTTTTGATTGGGGCCTATTAATTTATACCAAGCGGAAGAACAATCTAACAAACTTAAGAATATTGTCCTTCATATCAGCTACAAATCAATCGTTTTGTACGATTGAATTAAAGATAATTGTAGAGAATGCTTTATGCATGTTACAAAATTATTTATATCCCTCGTTTCTGTTCGCTATTATATTGCGATTTCAAATTCAACCACACCTTATAGTTGAATGATCCTTCAAAATGCGCTCGGACTGCATATTTGAGAAATAAGGCGAAGTTCTCGTTTGCCTTGGATTACCGCCCTCTAGCCCCCGCAATGCGATATGTGTCAATCGTTGCATAATGTCATTGTTTACATTGTGGTGAACAAACAATATTACGAAATGACTTTGTATTTTATCTAAACTAGCTTTTGCCTTGCTGTTCCGTCCGTGTAAATATCGGTTATCGCGGTAAAAGCAGCCTATGTTCTTTAATATGATTAAATTGTAGCTATTCTATAGTGAAAAAATTATGAAATACTCGTATGTTTAATGGTAAAGGTGTGACAGCATAACAAATAAACTTAAATACATTAACATTTTTAATTTAATAGTAACAATTAATATTTAACAATGCTACAACAATAAAAACTTACATTTAAAAGTTAAAATCTTTTTTTAAACCCCCTGCCCAAGCACTTAATCGACTAATCATGCGCCAAAAATTCCTTACATCATTTTGGAAAAATACTAATACTCTTACACTGCTGGACCGATATTTATTAAATATAGCTAAGAAACACCGCAAGGAAACTGGCTTTCTAATGATAAAAACCGCAATCGAAATCAGTCCATCAGTTTGATAGCTACGATGCCACAGACGGATACACACACATAGACTTCGACGTCAAACTTATAACACCTCTTTTTTGTGTCGGGGCTTAAATACTAAGATTTGTACATATTTTCTAATGTTTGATTGAAGAAGCGCACAATCAACATATACACAAACTATTAAGACTATGGCAGAAGGTATTTGATTTGGATTAAATTCAGAAAAAGAAATAGAGGATCAGGTACTCTGTCATTTTTAAATCTATGTGAAAATATTTTCAAATTATTTATTATACATTGGACAAACCTGTTAAGTACCAGAAACGTTAAGAGTTAAACACTTTACGATAATAGATAATAAGTTACTGGGTTAATTGTTTTTTAAAGGATTTCATTTTCTGTAATCACTTGTGGTTATATAGTATGTAAATGCTTTCTCATGCATACTTATATTATAAGTGCAAAAGTAACTCTGTCTGTCTATCCTGCTTTCCCGGCCAAACCACTGCACTGATTTTAATAAAATTTGGGCATGGAGACACCTTGATTCTTGAAGGACATAAGCTACTTTGTTGCGATTACCGACAAAAACGTGTGTGTAGCCGCGCGCAAATGCTAGTATTCATATAAACTGGTTGCAATAAATATGAAAGGAGGCGTTTCAACCAGTTCTCTTGGAACTTGAAGATGGGAAAACAAAGAAAATATACAAGTTAAAGTTCAAAAACTATAACTCTACACTTAGGTTTGGTAAAGTTAATAGCCCACCCAGGAACCCAGGCTTTTAATCCAAATTTATTTATACCTCATTCATTAAAATCTATAATATATATAAATATAATGAGGTGTCAATAATGTATATATAAATATATATTATTGACACCTCATTCATTAAAATCGGTTTAGTTGTTTAACATACAAACAAACATAGACTGCAGAATCAATTACCATTCCTTTTGACTTCGTCGGTGTTGGATACAAAAACTAAAAGGCATCTTATTCATACACTATTTGATCTTCATAAAAGGAGTTTGTATGATATGCAAATATTAATTTCGAAATTTGGATGTTTTCTATATAAGTATAATAATGTATGTAATAGCAACAGGGTTGAACAACATGCAGGGGTTCTTTAGAGAATATATAACATAGCCTACGTTACTCTGAGAAGACAAGCGGCTTGGGGTTTGGGCTTCCGGTATCCCCATCACATCAGTTTTCTGTGAGGCCGTGGTATCACTCCAGTCGAGCCGGCCCAATCGTGCCGTATTTGTAGTTCAAACAGATAGCCCATTATTGATTTAATACCTCCATTGTTTGTTATGCAGGATCAATTATTTTATATGTTTATAACAATTTTTAGTTGCCAGAAACACGAAGAAATATAATGTTTGAGGTAAATTCAAATCATTTTCAATAACACATCTTTATGTTAAAGTTGGAGGAAATATGTTTGATAACGGCCCTTAATAAACAACTCTGTAATCCATATGCTTATATAGTTTGGTTATCTAAACATTTCTGCATTGTACACACTAACACAAGAATAAAAATAAGTTTATAAATATTTGTATTTATATATATTTACAGCAACAACAAACTCCAGTTCAATCTTTGCTAGTGCGTCACATATGTTTCGTCTTTGTCTGCCGTTTTTTATGGAAAATTTCTTTCAAATTATAGAAATTATTATGAAGAAATATATAAGGTTTCTAATTAAGATTTTTCGAATTTGTTTTTATGTTTAAACCCGAGGTGGAGGTATTTCCCCAATATTTAAGGTCGGTTTTGTTGCCTGCTGTAGTTTGAAAGGGTATAAGCCCTTCGGTGTACTCCCACTCAAATTTTAAGAAAAAGTCCACTTCTTATTAATGAAAAACACAGTCTAAAAGAATTCCTTGTGTATACATATTGTATAGGATTCGTAAAATGCTAGTTGCCTTTATATTTCGCCTTTCTCTGTAATCAATTAATTAATGTTTATATACTCTAACGTAAATAAACATGTTACGTCACAATATACATATATCTTTATTGTCTACCATTTGACGAAGATAAGAGGTTATCAAAGAACTTGAACATATGTGAGCAAGTAAGTAACGTATAAAGGTTACGAACCCCTGACGTATTTCTTAGATTATTAATGTGTTAATTTTTGTTTGGTGTACGCATTAGGAATACGTTTTGCAGGACCATATCACGATAAAAAGAAAGGAAACCTTGAAAGAACTACCCTAAAGAACCCTAGCCACCCCCTGATCAGCGTAGTATAGTGTGCCAAAACCTTCTTTTTAAGGAAGGGCCTGCGTCCAGCTTTGGTTTTTTATAGGCTGTTGATATAACAAAGATGTAATGTGTTGATTTTTAGTGTAATTCCTGGTAAATAAGATTCTAGTAGTATCTTCTATACCTTAATCTTTTTTTTTAATTAGTCCGCCAAATATTAACGTTTTTAAACCGCAGTCTGCGAATGGGAGTTTAGGAACTGGTAACTAAAAACTGGTGGGTTTTCGTATGGCCGTGGTTCGATTTGTACCTAATATGGCTCGCTCACGGTATATTTAGTCCTTAAAATACAGCTTGTTCTCTGTCAGCTAAAAACTGGCGTAGTAACTTTAAACAAGCGATTTTACTTTGTATCAACTATATTTTCATTCTTTACTTACCAGTTTTTGTTTTATCAGAAACATACTGCAATACATTGTAAATGGGTATAATTATTTTTTTAAATACAATATGCTAAAACGAATACTCTGCCCGATGGAAAACATGAGCTGAATTCAATACTAATGGTTACCATACTCATTGCGAATGCAGACTATTCAACAACGCAGCATAGCTACCCACATCTTGGCGGCCTATTTAGGTGTGTCTGCATGATTGGGCCTGCGGTCTCGCATTATCATCGAAACTCGACAGCACAAATGCTGTCATTTTAAGTTGGACTTTTGTGAGAAGATTCTACCATCCCGATCGATCCGGCGTATTTGCGCTGAAATCAACGTAGCTCTACTACCACTAAAAAGTATCTCGTATGTACTAAAATGACTTTGGTTACAACTGCCATCATCATCATCAGCCTATCGCAGTCAACTGCTGGACATAGGCCTCTCCAATTTCACGCCACTTAGTTCGATCTATGGCTTCTCGCATCCAGCAACAGCAACCGTCATCGATCAAGCTAATATTAAACAAGTAAAATATTTGAAAAGAAAACCCGACTGCGTCAATATCTGCCATCTTTATTATATTCAGGATTTTTTTAATTTGTTTGTTTTCTTTATTTTGGTGTGCCCAGTGTCACTCTCACGACTAAAACTAACTAGCTAAAACTAGTCTATTGACCCCACTCACATAAAAATACGACGAGCCGTTTATGCTCTAAGACGTGCCAACGAAATATACATACATACGTTCCTTTGAAAAACATAACCCTCCTTCATTCATTTCTTTAATAACTAGTAATTCCGTTTACTCTTTTAATGTCTCTATTATTTGTACGTAATATACGGTTCCGTTATTTAGCAGATTAGAATTAACATGTTAATTAAAATGGTCACGGCTTTCACGTAAATAATATGCGCAGTTATTTTAACTGCCTATTGCGACATCTCAAGTTCAACTATTTATATGATAACCCTTATCAACAAATTGAGGCAATTTCTTTCTCACAGTGAGACGATAATTTGCATAGAAATGGCTATTTCAAGAAGGACAGATAAGTTTACATTGGTTTTGGTATAATTAAACATCTGGAACCTAAAAATTCACCATAATTCATTTTGCTCTTATTATGTCTTAAATAAAACACCAAATATCGTAATTTGTGTATTGAGCTAAGTAGAATAGAATTACAAGTGAAGTAATCATTAAAGGAAGGTCGGAACATAGGTATGACGGAGGGTAGTTCCACAACCCAATAAACAAACTGATAAAGAATGAAGTATGTAGATGCTTGCATACAATAGCTCTACTGTACTACTCTCTGTCAATAGCTTCTGCAGCGTATGTGTTATAGGACTTTTTTGCTATTTTTCTAACACAATGGGTTACATTACCTATATTTTCATACAGATCCCTAACCTTTTTGAAAATATTCAATAGATTATGTTCGGGGATAATGTAGTACTCTAATGGTGAAAGAATGTCTCAAATCTGTCAATTATTTTTAAGTTCGTAACAAACCTAAAACCAAATCTTTCCTTTTTATAATATGTATTACCTAGTTTCTATATTTCTATATTTTTTTTATTTATAATACCCAAAAAACTCCACGAATGTGTTTCTTCTAAAATGCAATGATCATAGAATAATGACAAGCAGAAAAGTGACCTGAAGTTGTTGCACTATGTGTACTATGCGCGAACTTACCTCCACTAGGCCAAAATCTGGCCAAGTTACGTGCCTGCGCCTATAGTAGTAAGTCTCTTAATGAGTGTGGGGGAATTTAAACAGGTATTAATTAGCTGCTCCGTTTTTAATTCAATATCATTTCACTCCGGCACAATCTTTTATGTTCAAACTACACAACTTAAATTCATAATTTCATGAAAATACACAATTCAAAACGTTAAAATATAATTAATATAATTAAAATTCATAACATTAAATATTTAAAATAATATACAATATTTAAAAAAAAATCAGCCAAGTTTATTCATTAATTCACAATAAGTAATATACCTAATCTAAAAAGAAATAAAGTTCAATACAAATTGATGCTCTATCTCCATAACAGGGCGATTACTGGCGGGTGGTTTAATATTCAGGTGCCCATTACTTTTATTGGGCATCACTTCTCATTATTAAGAATGGCCTAAGTGCAGTCTTTTTATTTTCACTCTTAAATTTAAAACGTAATGATTAAGATATGTAAGTATTCAATAAATTAAGTTAGTAACATTAGTGATTTATGTAACTTAACTTGAAACATAAATTGTTTGTTTTCTTTTTTATGTTTATTTGTTAAATATTTGAGATAAAGTTGTCACCGAATGACAAACGCTCGACGACATTTACACTAGTTGATAGATGACAAAACTGTCTGATGGGGGGAATATATCAGATGGGGGCAATATTTCAGATGGGGGATATTTCAGATAGGGATATTTAAGATGGGGATATTTCAGATGGGGGATATTTCAGATGGGGATATTTCAGATGGGGATATTTCAGATGGGGGATATTTCAGATGGGGGATATTACAGATGGGGGATAGATATGTCAGATGGGAGATATGTGGGAATACCAGATTATTTTTGATTATGCTTATGTTATTAACAATATTTAATTGTATTTAATATTAATACTAGAAGAGTGGGTCAACTGCCACTACTTTTCTGGATTGAACTAAATACATTTGTTACACGGCAATTGTTTATCAGGTGGGGTTCAAACTCCCAAACACAAAAAATTACTTGACAAGTACGGATAAATAAGGGTATTAATTTATCTGAACTTTTTAAACTATTTTTACTATTTATACAAAATGGCCTCAACGCTCTTAAAACAATATTACTGATGACACTAAAATTGTTAACACCTATACGTAGTTACTATAATACTCCTATTCCTATATAAATATTTGTTTTTACTTAATTAAAGCGCAAAATATTGAGATCCAATTCTATAAATTCATTTTAAAAAAACCACAAGGTTACTTTGTTATTCTGATATGCCTCTATGAACCTTTTTTTTTAAACTTATTCTTGTGACAATATCAGTTCCGTTACACATAAAAAAAATATTGAACCATTGAGATCAACTGTTATTGTTATATTTTAGACTCGCGATTTTTACACTGAGTTTTATTTGTTTTAAAACAGGACTTATTCGCGAAAGCATATCACATAAAACTATACATTATACATTAAAAAGATGGAAACTGAAAAACCAAAACAGTTTCAGGAATAAAAACATCTAACGAAGGTAGTGTAATTTAGCTAGAATACTAATATTAATAAAAATAATCATAAATTTCATTACCAAAAAAACTGACATCAATAACTGGACTAAATTGAAATGGGAACACAACGAAAAGTGGAAAAAGGAGGACTTTTTTGGAGTCGGTTAAAAAGTTATTAATGCCTAAATAAGCGCTTGAAAAGTCGGTTACAAACAAATGACATAAGAAGCGTTTTCAAGAATTATCAAAGCGACTTGACTTGTTCTTGAGTGGAGACCGCGTCTCGGCAAACGTAGTGCGGAACGTCCACAGGCCAGGTGGAGTGATAATCTGCGCAAAACGGCTGGCAGAAGCTGGATGCGAGAAGCCATAGATCGAACTAAGTAGCGTGAAATTGGAGAGGCCTATGTCCAGCAGTGGACTGCGATGGGATGATGATGATGAACGCGACTTAATATTTCGTATCTCAGAACTTTCGACTGGGCGAACCGATTTTGATGATTATTTTTTTATTTAAAAGCTGGTGCTTCCCGTGCGGTTCCATTTTAATTTCGTTCCAGGTCTTGAAATCCGTTTTGTTTTTGCTAAAATTTTATTTGTTATAATCTAATGACATTCTTTTGCCTCTAGATATGTTATTTGTAAAAGTTGTTGTTAGCTATTGACCCCCTTTTTAAGTAGAGGTGTAAGTCCAGCAGTAAACTTTTTAAGGCTGTTCATGTAGTTTAAACTTATGAAACATTAATATGAACAGCAACTTAACGGAACAGTCAAGATAAAACTCTATTGTCGGCACTTAGTGTAACTTGTTAAAATACATTCTAGAATCAACTACGGGTTTTATGCGCCTGCGAAACCGTTCAGGTCGATTAAATAGTGGAATAAGTGCAAGTAGTTCGATTCTAAAATGTATTTTAAATAAATTAAAACACATTAAATTCTCGTTAATTACTTATCAATTGTGAAAAAATGTACTGCTTTCTACAAATAACAAATGTTAAAGTAACTATTTCTACCTTTAAATAAAAATAAATTAATATACATAGTATTAAAAATAAAATTCAATCTGGTTATTACTAATCTCTAAAACAGTCTGTGTATAACGGAATTCTTACATTTTTAATCAGTACTAATTTATATTAAAACAATAATTACAAACTAAAATTAACAGTATTATTATGGCCACAAGTATTTAGAATATGACCGCTATATATTAAATTTGAATATCTACTTCAATATGTGTCGGTCTCACCATACCACAGCTCATCATACTTGTGGTACAGTGGGTCAAAAACAATACCACCATACCAAACTTGCTTGACAGCGCCATCTAGTAACATTTTAAGTAACCTAGAAATATGTAAATAATAAATATTAAGTACTCAATTAATAAATATGTTTTGTGTTTCCATAACTTGTGCACGCGTCTTTGAAATTCGTTACGTTAAAACTAGCAAAATAATCATCATGAATAAACCTCACAATATTTTCTATAGAACATAGATATATATTATATATTTTCATATCATCTATCGGATCAACCACTTTCATTGCAATATTTTGTCTAGATTTACAAAAACTAAGTTTGTTTGTTACATCTTCGCCGTTGTATACGACTCTGAAATAAAAATCTTGCGCGACCGCTTTCCTTTTGGTAAACTTAAATTCGTCTCTTAAATCCTTCTTCCTATACACTTCAAATACCATTCTAGAAGCGTACTGTATATTATAATGTTGATAGTTGTTTAATCCTAACGCTAAAATCAACGCTTGAAGTGTCTTATCATGCCCCGAATATATAACAAATTTAGGTTTATTTTCGGATATCATTCTTATCATATTCTGTACAATATTATGTATCAAACCATAGGCAACTAGCAAACCTCTTTTTCTATTGTGTACGTTTTTAATTTCTTGTCTATAACTCCATTCCAAATAAGCAAACAGTGACATGACATGTTCTTTTTTGATGCAGAAATCTTCGGAACTTTCTGGAGTCGGCTCTTTGTAGTCTTCATCGAAATCCGTGTCCATTCTTGCGTCATTTGGGAAATTGAAATCTGCGTCTAAATTCTTTTTAACTACAAATACGTCTTCGTAACCGTCAGCGTTGTCTAGGTACCTCTGTTGGTAGTACAATAGTTTTTCTCTTTCCATCTGAGCGTCAAAGTCTAAAGGTGTTTTCTTACTGTCATAATATTTCCCAATAATATCTCTTGCTTTTCTACCAATTTCATTGTTAAAATCTACTTGATTGTTTATGTAATCTAGTTCCATGTTTAAAGTATCTATATCTACATCTAAGATCTTTCTAGAAGGTATAGAGTTTGCCCGAAATTTGTGCTTCTTGTTTATATGAAGTTTGGGTTTACCTGCTTTTGGTATGTCTGTACAGGGTAAAGGCGCGTCATGACACATGTATGCTAGCAGCGCATCCCTTACTACGTCGGCATCTGTGTGTTCCTGAGATTCGAACAAAACTTTTGACATTTTGGTAACTAAATCTTTGATGGCTGGGTGTGATTCTAGCCGGCCTTTCGCTTGTATGTTGATTTTTCTGGAATAATAATAATATATTTTAGAGCAGAATTTAATGAACGTAGAAATATTTAAAATTCTAAGTAGGAAAGAAAATTATATATTGTAAAATTAAAAATTCATTCTCGGCGACGAACACATTATTAGGCGTGCATTAATCGCAACACTGAACGTGGTCACGGTGATGATGGAGTAGATTTTTTTCAGTATGTTCAAAGATGCACTAAAAACATATTCTGTGTAGCGGGGGACTTTACACACAGACACAAAGAATGTTCAGACAATTTATGTTCAAAACAATTTATGGATGACGCAAACTGTTTTACCCATTTGGAGAGTGGACCCAGAAAGCTCAGCGTGGTATGAAACGGTTAGGACACCGTTTAAACCACTACGACATTCGTGTAGTCAAACTCACGAGGTGACCAGGAATTCTAATCAGGATTGAGTGTTACACATGCATGAGATAGTGAGATTTGCAATTAAAAGTGAAAGTAATGTGGTGTGTGGGAGCATATGCAACTGCGAGTTCGATTCTCGAGTCGTCTCGACGGAAGTGTTTGTATGTTAAGTATTTGTTTCGGAGTTTGAGTATTTTCTAGGCAATTTTTATGCATGCAATGGCAAACGAGCAGAGGTATCATCTGATGGTGAACGATCACAACATCACCAGAAACGTCACAAGAGCGTTGTCGGCTTTTTGGAGATGGGAAAGTGGTTAGGGGGAGGGGGAGGGGATAGGAGGGGGGTTGGTGCTTGGGCTTCCTGTATCTTCACTCACTCGGTGAAACACAGTACAAACGCTATTTCACACCGGTTTTCTGTGAGGCCGTGATATCAACCCGGTCGAGCTGGCCCATTCGTGCCGAAGCGTGGCACTCCCACGCAATTATGTATGTATCGGCTTAACCCTCTCCTGAGAGAAGATCCGATCCCAGCAGTGGGACATGATCGATTGATGAATATACGTGTTTACAAAAACAAACACACCTGTTCAGGGTGTGGTGTGCATTGCAGGCACAGTCGCGGAAGCAGAAGGCAACGCTGTGAGCTTCACGAGCTGCCATCAGACGAGATCCAGCTCCTCCGCGCCTTGCTCCCCACCACAAACCGGCCAGGGACTGAAATGTGCGGCGATACCGAGTGCTGTACGACACCAACTCACCTGTAGACACACACACACACACACATACATTAACATCTACTTAGGCTATGTTAATACCAAGATTATTTTAATAGGTGTAGGCGTTGGGTTTGGGCCTCCGGTATCCTCACTCACTCGGTGAAAAACTACGCAGGCGCTGTTTCACACCACCATCACTCGGTCGAGCCGGCCCATGCATGCCGAAGCGCTTCTCTCCCACGTCACATAGCCAAGTGTAGAAAAATTGTCTTTTTTTTATTCGTAAGCTGCCAAAATGACTCTGCCCTGCCTGATAGAAAGCATGAGCAGAATCCAAAAGCGGTGATCACCATCCTCAATGCGAAAAACAATAATGCAGCATGGTGACCCACACTATGGCGGCCTGGTGAGATGTTTTTCACGCCCCGCTTAAAGAACCCGGGATCGTGGTGGGAAGGAAACACGTGCGCTAATAGTGAGTTCCAGGTTTTGACCGCTCGGCACAGGAAGGAAGCACCAAAACGATGAGTACGAGAACGTATGTCTTCCACTTTAAAGCGGTGACTTCCAAGGCCGGCACGTGTTGTTCTTTAGAGGAAGGGAGAGGGGGGGACCAGTTGGAAGAGCTCTTCAGAACACTCTCCATGGTAAAGGCGATAGAGGGCTGCCAAGGAGGCGATATCTCTACGCAACTGCAGAGGCTCAAGGGCTTCGGGACTATCGACAATACGGATACGACAGATACTGTGCGGCACCATCGTAAAGGTGAGAACAGTATTCCATGCACGAGCGAACCTGGGTCTTGTAAAGAAGACACAAAGGCTCGGGCGAGAAGAACCGTCTTACTTTGTTTAACACACCTAGCTTCCGCGAGGCCGCTTTAGTGACACTCTCAACGTATTCGCGTGGGTTGAGATATCCATGCCCAGGATAACGAGCCTACCTTGTAATGGTATTTGAGTGCTCTGAAAAGTGGGAATTGGAAGGAATGGGGACTTTTTGGCTAAGAGCGCGCACACTTGTGTTTTCTTGGCGTTGAACTCGACGAGATTCTTACAGCCCCATTGAAAAATGCGGCCCAGAACATGGTCAAGTTGAGCGACAAGATCTTGTCGTCTTCCTTCAACATCTGCTGGTTTGTCAGAGGGCTGTCTAAAATATTGCCCTTGAACTGTGCTGTCGTCTGTTTGACACCGTTTGTTACTGCACCATCCTTTAATAGTCCACCTCTCCTTAGAAAAGAGGTTTGGCATGCCAATATTTCGTAACTAAAATAAATACAAGCTAATCTGATCTAGTCATCTCTCTAAGACAAATAAACATAACTGTTTGTTTATCTGAACGTAATTTCTATGCAGAACCATGCTCCATTGTTGAATGGTCTGCGTTCGCAATGAGGAAGGTGTTTACCACTCTTGGATACAACTCATGCTTTCCATCAGGTAATACTTAAAAAATAATAAAAACATACGACCTTTTCAACTCACCAGCATCCTTCTTTCCCTGTGATTCAGCGACATCTAGATTGAGTTTCTCTCCGTAAGCCTCTCTTAAAATGTTGCCTGAAATTTTACACAAATGGTAAGTATCATTACATTATTACAGAATTAACTATTGGTGTTTACTAACACATATTTAAACACTTCAGAAGTGAGACAAATAAATTCAGATATGTGAAAGACAGGATTGGACTTACATCATTATTGATAATTGCAATAAAGCTAGCCTTAAGATACCGAATACATTCTTTTGAAGTGAATACTAAAGAACTTTTTGAGTGGACTAAAATCATGGAATTCGCGAGATAGTCACAGAACACTTTCAATTTTTATTAGTTTTTATCGCGATTTTATTTATAAAGCAAAAAGGTTCATTTCAGATGAGTTCACATAACTGTTTGTATATAGTTATGATTTTTCCCTTCTGCCAGCAATCCTCATGATTACTTTTGTGATTTTTTACGTTATTCTTTTTGCTAATCAAATGAAGGCTATAGATTAAATGTGCATCGCTCACTTATATTTTTTACCGGCGAAGCAAAAGTAGGGTAGTCATGTATGTTCCACTGATAAACTTCTTGAACAGATTTCAAGAATCAGGTGTCAATAGTTTCGTAGTAATAGCCTAGGTGACAGGCTATACAAATTTTAGTTGGAAGTTGTTATTTAAAGTAGGGTTATAGCTTCTTAAGCCGAAAATTTAAAGTAGCCTTTGGTAGTAAACAATTAATAAGTGAATCAACTCACCTACTGTAATCATTTGCAACATCCCCCTTGGAGTAAGTTGTCCCAAAGCACAGTGTGTGCCACTCGTCTTTGCTGGTAATGATGGAAAGTTATGGAATGGACCAGGTACAGATACCCACCAGGCCCGGCCCGTTGAACTCCCGTTAGCTACGAACTCTTCGTAACTATTTAAAAAAAGATCAAGAATATAATTTTATATTTCAAGCACAGAACAATGAAGGTAGTAAATTTTCTAAGAACTAAGAATAGTGTAGATATTTATAATATTTATAATATATAATATAATGCTAAAGAACCTTTCTCTTTCCTTTTTAATTTCTCTTAATAACTCTCTGACCATAATTCGGATTCTCGAAACACAATTATTATATTCAACCGTGAATAATTGTTAAAATATACCCTTTTAATAACGGAGAAACTGGTTCAACATCACACGGCAGCTTGTCTCCATGTCGAAGATGCGTGAGTGGGCCTCTATCGCCATGTCTCGTGATTACTAAGACTCCTTGGAGCATCCATGTGTCACTGTCTACGACACCTAAAGATACAGTAAAAAGTGTGAATCTTAAATATCAAAGATAGATTTGGCATGGCAATAGATAGTTAAGATTAAATTAACATATGAAAATAAAACTGTGTAGCCTTAACCCTTTTCACAAAAATAATGCAAATGAAGGAGAATGAAGTTTGGCACAATTAAAGTTTATATGGAAGCAGACAACAGAAAAAAAAAACAATAAACTAGAAAATTTAGGACATCTAAACCACCATAGTGTGTGTGTGTGTGTGTATGTGTGTTTGTGTGGATCATAAAAAGGGTTGCCGCATGTAGGATTTGAACCGACGACACTTGGCGCAGTAGGTGGTGGTGTGGCAGCCTCTAAGTCACCAGGTCAACCGTGCAGTCAAGTCACTTATGTTTCATATGGATTTATTTATAAATAATTTTAAGTATTTTAACAGCAGTCTGTTTTCATAACACAGGCTTTGTCTCGGCATCAGACAGCCTTTTTATAAATTATTTTAAATATCAGTTAAACTTAAATAATTGAAGTTGCAATATGTACCTTCCGAACCCCTAACAATACTATCAGGTGGATTACATGCCCTCAAATAAATCTTCCTGAACTTAGCATCGCTTTTTGATATGTATTCATTCTGAGCTATCTTCTTCACAGCTGTTGTGTCTTCTCCCACCGACATGTACTTATACATTACTAGAAGAAAAATAACGTATTAATAAAAAAGCAACATTTATGACTTACAAAACACAATTTGTAAAGAATTTAGAGCACAAAAGCTTATTAGATAAGAATTTAATATTTCTAGAGACATTTATTTTTCTTTTAAAACTAACAGCATTGTAAGGTAGTTAGACTGGTTCTTGTTTGTAGGAAAAAGATATTCTCACCTGTGATAAGAAAAAAAATCCAAACACTCATGCCAAGGTAACAATAAAAAGCTCTGTGTTGAAATGAAAACTTCATCATTTCTGTAACAATTTTGCTCCTATTTGTAAATATTTTTTGCATGATTTTTGATAAACACTTTATCTTCGAAATTTCTAGTTCACATTTCAGTTTTTAAATACTTAGGCAGCAAATTAAAATGTTGAGTGAGATAATTTTTTAGGAGAGATTCGACAATTTCATTGACATAATTGATAAAATAATATATAATAGGTAAGTAACCGTTCTTAAAACACTACCGTATTGCATTTTTGTAAAATAAACAATCGATTGTTTTGATTGAGGTTAGAGTGTTGCCTTTTTAAAATTTATTGAAGTACTGTCATATCTGACATTTATTTATTATTTATTTATTTGTTTATTCAATTTCTACTTAAACAAGTTACAGGTTTGAAGTTATCCATGGTTTACGCACTAAGCTCGAGGCTTGTGTCGCGGCGACTAGGACCAGAGTTTACATTATTCATTGCTGATGTTCTAAAATCTCTCGTAACAACGACGACAAACGATGCTCAAAAGATCGTAAAAAAAGTAACAATAATAGTTAGTGAGGCAACAACAGAAATTAGCACTTTAGCATCACTTTGAGAAGGACAGCGGTTCTAGCTTATAGAATATTTATTCATCTATTTAGGTATATAATTTAGAAGTAGAATATAAAATACTAGCGATCTGCCCCGGCTTCGCACAGGTGCAATGCTGATACTAAATACACTACAGAAAAACTGTGAACATTGTATATAAAAACATAGCGGCCCGCTCTGGCTTCGCACGGGTATAACATATATAGCCTATGTCACTCACTGGAAAAATGATTAAAATTGATCCAGTAGTTTTGATTTATTCATTACTGCCCGGGCCCGCACGCGTTAAATTTGGAGTAAAACAAGTCCCCTTTCCCTATACCATGAAAATTTCCTGCTATCTTTGGAATATCTAAATTCATTCCTTCATTACTTTTTTACTTTTTACATTTTTGGCTATTTATTTTATTTTTAAAACAATTATTTCATTACAGAATGTCTTTATATACAACGTTCACAGCTTTCTTTTAATTAGACAATACAAACATGTTTTCTCTTGGTTACTCTTGAAAGAGCGACATACAGTTGGCCATGTGAAAAACAGTCAACGCTCAAATCTAAGCCTGCAACGTTGAAGGTTTTGCCCAGCGATTTATTAATGGTCATTGCAAAAGATGTCTTTACCGGAAACTGTAAACTTTAAATTGGAAGGGTAAATCCGTTAGTATCAGAGGGATTCCGGGAATCAATAATTCTTCTCCGGTACCAAATCCTGTGAGTATTGTGCACTCTATTATGAAAGTTTTCAGTGATTTTACCAGCAAACGCGTGCCATTGCAAAGTTTAGGTGGATTCAGGATTCTTTATAAAATAACAGGACAACCTTCTTTCAACACAAGTTTGTGAGGAGGGAGTCCAGACGGATTCAAAGAGTTTAGAAATTCTGTAGGAAAATGAACAGCTTCTTCTAAATCGAGAACAGTATCGACCGAGTAGTATATTTTCGTCGGCGCATCAATCTTTGAAAGAATCAAGTTATTTACCTTATCTACTTGTTCGTTAGTTGGTAATAGAATCGGTCTTTCTTCAAACCAAGACATTGTCTTACAACTTATGTTATCAATGTCAGCATAGACATTGTTGACTAACTGTTGGATGTTTTCTATCACTGAAAGGTTTTTCAGGTTAATCATTCCCTCACTTTGTGTTAACTCTCCATTGCCAAGTTTTAGCAGCATCTCTGGAAATAGCCTGTTCTCACGTGAAGATGACGAAACCCTCATATTCGTTTTAAGCTCTAATTCATTGACATGTGGCCAAAGGTTAGATCTTTTTAGGGAAAGATTTATTTCATCAGCACGTGTTCCTCGAGTCACAACTGGTAGGATTTGACGGATCGAATCTCCTGAAAACAGAATTGTACATCCACCCATAATTGAATTTTTATTGCGCAAATCGCGCATTGTCCTATCCAGTGCTTCCACAGACGTCCTGTTTGACATTGTAGCTTCGTCCCAGACTATTAATGAGCAGTCACAGATGAATTTTCCTGTATTGCTCTGTTTAGAAACACTACAGACGCTGTTATTATCATCGGTGGCGATTTTCAACGGGAGCTTGAATGTAGAGTGTGCGGTTACAAAAGCGAAGCGACAATGCCGGATGACGCAACAGCTAACGCAATTTTTCCGGTAGATCTCACTTTTTTTAAAAGCAGATTGATTAAAAATCTTTTTCCTGTACGTCCTGGGGCATCAAGGAAAAATAATTTCCCTTCATTGTTATCAATTGTTGATAGAAATGCAGTGAGTATTTTTTTCTGATCGATGTTTAATCGTGGCTCATCTTGAGCTATATTTTGTAAAAGTCTCGTTTGATCGTATGATGTTTCTCTTGTGTATTCGGCACTGTTAGTTAAATCTGAGCTAGTAGTATTAGCTGGCATCTGCAGCCCAAAATCCTTTATCGATTTACCCGAAAGTAATTGCACTACTTTGTTCAATTCAAATAATGCTTCGTCAAATATGTTTTGAGCATATTGTACATCATCAGAGTTTCATTCTCGCCGTCGCCGAATCAGAATATCAATGGCCACATTTTCTTGAAATTTATTCCTTGAAATTTATTGTATATTTATTTATTATTATTATATAGATTAACAGAATCAGTTACTTGACGAAACGCTACTATGATGGCAAATAAATATTTTAATGATGTAGCTGAACTACAAACAGCTGCTTCTGATAATGTGTTTTCCCAGTGAGAATCGTCTTCCAAAAGCCGCAAAGCTTTGCATGCTGCTTGATAAGTACTGTAAACAACACCTTGTACAGTTCTTAGGTGTGTAAAGGATGTCGGGCCTTTTACAATATGCAGTAACATTCTCAGGTAAAAGCATTCGCTGTTGTTGGGATGAATGACGTAGACTCTGCTAAGAGCATCTGTTTTTTTTTTCGGGGAAACCATTAATTGAAGTACCTTGTTTTCGTCGTTGAAAAATTTTCGAACTCTGGTTCCATGTATGGTAACTTGGAACTCTGTCATATGTCAAGGTTTCCGCGAAATCATCTTGAGCACAACTTGAAGAATGCTGTCAATGTTGTATCTGACGGGTTATTAACACCTTCTTGTATGTTGTTCTCAGTGAAATATACTCTTTGTCCATTTTCTAAATGAAGTGCAAGGTGGACAATTGTGGGAGCCCGGTCGTGCACTTCAAATGATAAAATCCTCTATACAGCTTCAGAGCTGCAGATGGAACGTCCAGGCTGATATTTTTCCACTTCATTTGGTGATTGTATGCTGAAAGTGGCTTGATTACTGCCTTTGTTAATGTTCTTAGTAACATGTTGGATTGACTTTATTGAATTGCACAACTCTACATTTATGTGGGCATCAAAAATTTTCAAAAGGAGCGGATTATAGAGAACTATCCATCGGTTATCAATATCATGGTTTCGGACGGTAGCATTTTACCCACCCTGTTCTATATAGTGATAGTCGACGATATTTGGGATATCCGTCATCGCTAGTACTTGTTGAGTTTGGAACGACTTCGGAAATTTTTTGCTGCATTTAGAATCGCGTAATACATGGAGACTTCGGGCTTCAAGTCCCGCAAGGTTAGTACCATATGTTTATTTACGATTTCGTACAGGATATGATCTTCATCTTTATGCAGTAATTCAGCTGAAATAACCCTGTCAATTTGGTTTGGTCTAATTTTGTCCACTAACCACACCAGCAGGTGTACATGTGGCAAGCCACGTTTCTGCCATTCTATTCTGTACATGTGACAGCGCAGCGGACCGATATGAGGTTCAGGAGTTTCTGTACTTTTAAATGGAAGACTCTGATAACTATATCGTATCTGTCTTGTGAAGTCAAATTGGAGTTAATATTTTCTTTGATTTCCGGCCAATTCGGGTCACATGTTGCAATTTTTGCCGTAATTTCTGACGTAAGTCATGGCATCTTGCGATTTTTCGTGTAAATGTCGAGATCCACCTGTGAAAGATGAAGGTAGTATAACCAATTGCCCAATACCGTTGCGGTGTTGATTCGTAGTAAAGCAACCTGAAGATGAACGTAATTTTCGGCACTCAATTTAGTTTGATTATTACGGATGTAGGCCAAACTCTCAGATTCAATTTTCGCATATTGATCTACCTAGTATTGGTTTGTTAACATCCCATTTCTAAGCAAAGTGTTGAAATTGTTACGTCTTGTCATTATACGGTTGCAATAGTAGTTCATCACTGTTTTACGCATAGGTGTACTACCGATTGGGTGAACTTGCGAAACATTAATGGCATAACCATTTGATCCATGACATAGCATCAAAGGATATTGTAAGCTATCATTAGATCTGTGTAATTCTGAATTTTTTTCCAAATTATCATCACGACTATGGAATACAATATCTCTTTTTCAAATTGCTGTCCAGCTATCACCACTGCTACGTCACTCGTGGAAGGCGTTTTGTTTCGTCCTCTGTGTTCTCCAATAGGAACTTTATTTGCATGTATTACGACATTAAAGTCAGGAGTATGAAGTAAGATGTCAGAGACTGTATGTAGCAATTATGAGAATGTAACATATCTTGGAGAGATCTAATCAAATCTCTATCAATTGGCTGTGCAACACTTGAACACCGCGTAGATGCTTGTGTATCGGGATCTGCAATAAAATATATTGGCAGAAATTTGTGATCATCGGGTCGAAGTGGTAGCAAACTCTCAACTAAGTGGTACACTTTTCCTTGAATTTTAAATATAGGCATGAACCCACGCTCAACGACTTGGTTACTCTTAAAAGAGGTCATTTGAAATGCGTTATTATAACGGCATATATTGCGCATGAATTGTTTGGATATCTGAAGATCACTCGTAAGAAGAGAGTGGAGTGGTTCAGGTGGAGGGAGAATTTCTTCTAATTTTACTTTTCCTTGTAAGCAACACATGCCTTTCGATTCGTCTTTAAATTTCAATGTCAAGCAATGTTCATACACTACTGACATTGCACCTATTGGTAGTATAAGATCGTCCTTGTAAGAAATCGAAGGATCGTAATTCATGGCAGAATTTTCTTTATTAACCCATGAATTAGTAGCTCGTGCTGATGATTCTCTGGCTCTCTGTATTTGAGATTTGGCTGCGGCGAACCTCACGCTCTATTGAAGATTCTCTCTCTCTCTCTCTCTCTCTCTCTCTCTCTCAGCTCTATATCTATCCCGAAGCTGACTGAGTCGAGCCTCACGCTCTACTGACGATTCTCTGACCCTCTGAACCGTATGCCTATCTCGATCCCGGCTGCGGCGAACCTCACGCTCTATATCTATCCCGAGCCTGAGTGAGACGAGCCTTACGTTCCCTTGACGATTCTTCATTTCTCGCTGTTCTGACATTCACTTACTACGACCTATGTTCAAACGACGACGTCTGCCAGACATGACTTTATAATTTCTGTACAAAATTTACTCAGTGCCATATGTACCTATGCACAAATTGTCATATTATTAGTATGTGCCGCAGTGAAAAATATTTAAATACTTACCATTTAGAGACAAAAGATACCTATTCTATTCAGTTCTTTTTTTAACTGAAATACCTCACTTTAAATTCCGATTCTTGAAAACAATTTCCATAATATTAATTTGATTTTTATTCAATCTAATCTTATCTAACTTTATGTACTTATAATTACTATAAGCGCGATTTCAAAATTAACATTAGAATAGAATGTCATTTATATTTTAAAACTATCATACAATTATTTATCGTAACTTAGTTACAAGTGATACGGTGTCGCGCTGAAAAGCACGTTTTTATAAAATATGTTATTTTTCTCACTAGATAGCTCCGATAATAAATGCGTCCGATCACCGTAAAATTCAAAGTGCTACAGGGAAAATCGCGCTATTTATAGGCACGCTGCCGCCGCCACGCCCGACCAGTTCCGCCGCAAGCGCTACGTACCGCAATTTTAAATCTGTAATATCTTCGAAAATATTCATTTAAATCTTGTGCTGTAAGGACCATATGGATCTATATTAAATCAACAATGTATTTAAGCTATTTAATTGGATAAGGATTAATACTGTATTGGTTAATATTGCTTCGAAAATTAGCTATTATTTGTCGTAAAAAGTAAATGACAAAAAAAATGCTATTGTGGGTGGTGCTAATATCCATAAGAGATAGACATATACCATCGCGGAGTTTTCTTTTGACCTTTTCAATGTGTACAAATAATTAGTACATTATTTTGATAAATCTCGTAGGGCTAAACCTGCATGTGCAATGTGAGCGGAAAAATTGATAATTAACGACAACACAATAGAAACCTCAAAAATAACAGTATTTCTCCACTATTTAATGGATGTTATTATACATATAAACCTTCCTCGTGAATCACTACCCTAACTCTAACCGCATCAAAATCCATTGCGTAGTTTTAAAGATTTAAGCATACGAAGGCACATAGGGACAGGCAAAGCGACTTTGTTTTATACTATGTAGTGATAATCAGAACAAATAGATCAATACCAATCTAGATGCGTCTTGAATTGTGTGTGGTAACTGTGCTCATTCTACTGTGGTTGTGAGTAGCTTCATTTCTCTCGTAGATAACTCCTCTCGCAGATATGTGTGTGTAATTGATAAACTTTGTTGTACACATTAGGGCGGAGGTAGATGGGCTGTCTTTTTATAAAGGAGGTAGAGTTATGGTCGGAAGTGGAGTTCGATATATACGGCGCTGGCTTTGATTTATTATTGTAGAAGTATTTAAAATTTCCTCATTATTTTTTTCCAGGCTATTGCGTTAAGGGATTTTAGAATTTAAATAGTTTTCCTAATCCTACTGTACAGGTAGATTATGTGATTGTCGTATGTTAAACGTACGTCCAAAATGACTCCTAGATATCGTACAGAGTCTGTACGTTCTATGGCATAGCAAGACCAGTTTGAGCAATCTTCAGGGGCACAGCAATGATATCCAAACGTGTGTCCATCAGGAAGTTTTGATGCAAGTGTCTTGTGAAACGCAATGAAATTTGTCTTATTTTAAATTGAGCGTTAGAAGATTTGTGTCGAGCCATTGCATTTGCATTTGCAATGAGAGTAATTCCTTGTTCAGCGGATGAACTATGATGTGTTGTGAAAGATAATCACGGTATCATCTGCGTAACACAAGACTTCTGCATTTGTCATAGATATATTGAGAATGTCATTCTTGTATATGCTAAAAAGTGTGGAGCCCAGGATACTCCCCTGGGGACACCAACCTCAACGCAACACTGGTCACTAATTGTGGATCCCACCCTAACGCTTTGATGACGATTTGACAGAAACTTGGGGAGTCAATCAAGTGGACTACCTCGAATACCCATTGCTTCTAATTTACTAAGTAAGATAGGGACGGATACAGTATCGAATGCCTTAGATAAATCCAGGAAAACTCCTAAGCAGTATTCCTTGCTGTCCAAAGATTTAGATACCGCGTTCACTAGAGTGACTACAGCATCTTCCGTAATTTTTTTATGTCTAAAGCTAAATTGTTTTTCGGAGAGTAACTTATTGTTTTCAACAAAGACGACTAGCCATTCGTTTACTATTTTTTCCAGGAGCTTAGAGAATACGCTAAAAAGAGAAATCGGTATGTAGTTACTGGGAGTTGATCTGTCACCGTCTTTGTGTATAAGAATTACAACGGCAGCTTTCCAGCATTGAGGAATTATACCTGTGTTCAGGCTAAGGTTAAAAATGTGCGTATATTGATCATTGGATCTAAGCATTAGAAAAAAATTCGTTACCTTTCTTAGTCCAACTAATTAATATTGTTTGTTTGTTGAATGATAGTGATGGAGGTGACTGTAAATAATACTGTACACACGACGACACGATTTATATAAAATCTATCCCTATTAAGAGCCATTTCTTCAACCCCGTGGCCTTCCACTTCTTTTCTAATTTCTAAAGTAGATTTCAGCAGCCTTTTTACTTAATTCTTTCTAGAACTTCTTCGTTTGTAATTTTTTCCATCCTGCTGAACGCTTCCATTCTTCACCAACACCTCATTTCCCCTCCCGAGAAGTTATTACTTCAACACATTATTCTACACATAACTTACAGTAGGATGCTTAATCGTGAATATTGTACATGGAGAATCTGGATTTTTTTGGAGAAAGATGAAACTAACAAAAATGTTTTAAAATATTCTGAAGAAAAAAAGTACTTAATGACGGTGTAGGTTGCTTAGTAGCTTGCTTCAAAAATTCACAAAACGTTGGTTTGTTACCAATTGCCCTGCTAGGGAACAAAATATACAATATGTTCCTACGGCATTTTTTTTTAAGATTGGCAGCACTGATTGAAAATTTATTAGACAGACGTAAACTTGTTGAAACTTGAATATTGTTATGGTGGAATTGTTGAGTTGAATGCGGAATTGAGAACGAAAAATTTAATACTTTGTGAATAGGAACTTACATAGTATTAAATTTTGTCAATCAATTATTGAATTAAAGGAGTAAGTACTTAGCAATGGCTCAAACTCAAGGAACTATCATTATTTTAGACATAGGCCGCAATGTTTCTGATCCAGAAGAGAAAAACCAGAAAAGTTTCTTTGAAAGTGCGAGAGATTGTACTTCCAAGATAATAGAGCGTAAAATTTTGAGCGAGGGTAAAAATGTGATTGCAATATTTTTATTGGGGTCTAAGAAAACACAAAATAATATGGCTGAGCAGTATGATGGAGCATTTAAATACATTGAAATGTTAACTGAATTTCAAACCCCTACTTGGCAAATGATAAGGAACTTACCAGAAAAGGTTTGTACTACAGTTAATTATTTTGCACCGTACTTAATAAGGGTTTAAATAATATATGTATTTATTGCATAAATTTAACACTCAACAACTTTTAAATCTTATATACTTTCAATTATTAAGTGCTAAAATATATATAACTAGGTTTTGCCTACAACTCAGCCTGCATGTTATTATGGTAAAAAGTAGCCTATGTCCCCCACGAAACAAGGTATAAATTTCATCAAAATTTAGTGCAGTGATTTAGCCGTGAAAGTATAACAGACTGAGTTACTTTAGAATTACGTTCGATCTTAAATAAAATAAGTCATGACTGTAATAATGTTTATCCTAATTATAAGATAAACTTTAAAATACAATTAAGTAGTCAATTGCCTGTAATCAGTACTGCTGCAAAGTTTTAAAAATATATCATATATATAATTTCTGTTTCATTCAAATACTTTTGATCAATATTAACTGCATGATAGTCCCATCATACTTAAAATTAAAGGGAGGAATAGCTCTGCCAAGTAATTTAAAAAAAAAATATTATTTTCTTAATTGCAGCCTTCTGATAAAAGGGGAGATTGGTTTGATGCACTTCTAGTTGCAGCAGATTTCTACAAAAATGGAGTCAGTGGCATTAAGTTTTCAAGCAAGAAGATTATACTTATGACCAACTTTAAAAAAATTCCTCAATTTGATCCGGACTCTGCAGAAAATGTATGTTAAATGTTTATTACAATAATTTAATGAATTTGACTTATTTGTATATATATATATATACTATATTGTATATAATATACATATATATATATATATATATACAAATAAGTGTTAAGTGGTTACGGACGTAAGTTTCAATCATATTTGAATAAAATATATTTCTTACAACTTCATTTGTTAAGGTCTATTGTACCTAGGAAAATTCAAAAGCAATTTAACTATAGTGATAAAAAATTATTTAAATTTTGTTAAGTGATTCCAGTTCATGAGAGAGTGAAAATGGTGCTCACCATAGAAAACTATTATAAATTCAATTGTAACCTAATTAAACACCCAATCACAACACGTCAAATGGCAAATAAAATGCTGACAGCCAAAACAGCCACTACTACGGCAAGCGAACTACTGACTACCTCTTACCAAGACTTATAAATGAAATACCAGTAGTAACAAGAAATAAAATTAATTCATCTAACCTAAAAAGAATAGTCAAAAATATCTAATTACCCAAAGCAAACAGTAAAGTAACATAAGCCTATAAATAAAACATCTTACATAAACCATAATATAATAAATATAACAATTACTTTACAAAAAAAAAAGACTCATAATAGTTACCAATCATTCTGTATAGACCCTGAGCCTCGTAACATTAGGTAAAAAATATTAGCTTCATCACATGTAAACAAATGTACCGGTTGCTGGAAATATTTGTTTACCTACCTATCCTGAGTTTATTAATTATTGTAGTGCTACCAACAATTTTGTATAATTCATATATTTACCTGATTTTTTGTTCTTATTGTGCATGTAGTAATTAAAGTAAAAAAGAATGAAATGAGGATCGTACACTCACACCCAAGATAAACCACTACAGGTTTGATGGGTGTTTTATGTATGTTATTGTATGTTGTTTTTTTATTTTAAATAAAACAAAAACTGATTTGTTCCTAGTGCAAGAGTTCATTTTTAACCCAGGAAAAGTCCTGATTTGTACTACACATTCGAGTCAAATTATTTTTGTTTTATCTCAGTTTAGTAATTATGCATTAATTAACTTTTGTCTTTGGAAAATTAATAAATTATAATACTTATGATACTGTATCAAGCATCAAGATTTTACCATAGGATGGCAACTACTTACCATTTTTATTGTTTTCAGGCCATAAAAGGCTTTAAAGAAGAAGGTTATGAAGTAGATATATTAGGACCAGACATTTACTCAGATGAACATGACAAAGAATCTATTCAGTTAGCAAGACAGTTTGTAGAAAGCACAGATGGTGCTACAGCAACATTTGAACACACAATGCAATATCTACTTTTTCACAGGAAAAAGGCGGTCAAAGCAAATCCATGGAATGTTGATCTTAGCATTGGACCTAATATAAAAATCCCTGTCTCATCTTACATCAGACTTAAAGTTGAACCCGCTCTTAAAAAATGTATGAAAGCTGTCAAAGATCCAATTGCAAACACAACCAGCACATCAGAAACTTTAGTGAAAATAAGAGAATTCGTAAATCAAGATAATGAAAAAGTTGAACAAAGTGACACAATTACTGGTTACCATTATGGGCAGAAAATTGTGCCTTTCTCAGAATGTGACAAAGATATGCTTTATAAATCTGGTGAAAAATGTCTTTCAATTTATGGATTTACAAACGCTGACAACATTCAATGGCAAAATTTGAGTGGAGATGGCTTACAATATGTGTATGCAAGGAAGGACGATAAAAAAGCCCAGGAAGTATTGAAATGTCTGGTTATGAACCTTCATGAATTAAATCTTGTAGGTATTGTAAGAAAAGTGCATAACAATAATAATGCACCTAAAATGTTTGCCTTACTGCCAGTTATTGACACAAACTTTGTATGCCTTTCTATGATAGCTTTGATTTACAAAGAAGATATAAAACAAATGTCTTTCCCATCAACAAACTTGAAAAAACACGAATGCACCAATGAGCAAGTCAATGCTTTTGTTGATTTGATCAAAGCTATGGATTTAACTAAAGCTTATGATGAAACGTTTGATGATTCAGAAGCATTCCCTATTGCGGAGTGTTATAGCCCTTCGGCCCAATATGTTTTCGATTGTATTGCTTTTAGGGCAATGAATCCAGATAAACCTCTACCTAAACCAAGAAAAGAAATTATGGATTTATTTGAGGTACCACCTATGTTGGTCAAAAATGCAAAGGAACCCATCAATAAAATAAAAACACTGTTTACTTTAAATAAAGTTAAATCCAAACCGAAGAGAAATAAGGATATAGGCATGGACATTGATCTGCTACAACCCCTCATTGATATGCAGTCAGGATTAGATCAGAATATGAAAGCAGAAGATGCAGGGGTATCTGATATACCAAAAGTTACCATGCCTGCTCCTGAAATTCCCATCACAGTTAAGAACATAAGTACTGTTGATCCTGTCGGCAATTATAAAGCTCTCAAAAACCAAAATAAAACTCTGTCAGAACTAGGCCCTGAAATGACCAAAGTGATAGAAAACTTGATTATTTACAATATAGATGGTAACTATTCTAAGGCAGTGGATGCTATGAAATATTTAAGAAATGATTATGTGAAAGATGATCCAACCAATTACAATAGTTGGTTGCAGAAATTCAAGTTAGAGTTGCATGAAAGTGATAAGAAAAATGTTTTAAATTTGATTATGGAGAACAAAGTAGGTTTTATATTAAAGGAAGAGAATGCGCTAAGCACTTATGACACAGAAGAAAGTCAATTGTATGAAAATGATACAATACCGCAGTCTGCTGAACTCACCATAGCTTCAGAAGTTCAAGATATGTTTGATGATTGATATTCTATTTGTTTTATATATTGTTTTCTTGTTAAAAAAGAACTGACTAATAAAGCTTAAAGGTTATTTTACTTCAATTTTAGGTTTTATTTTATATTTATGAGTTGATTATAATTATTATAATCAATTCAGACAATTCTAAGATTCATTATGTAGTCTTTTATTTCCATTATTATAGCAACCTGCAATTTTTTTTACGAATTCTTTTTTCTGGTATACAGACATATAAATCTTCGTCTTAGGGTAGGTAAATTATAATTAATAAGATACCTAATACCATACACTATGTTTTCCTTTCTTTAACCTTTCCCAGACTGGCGGTAAATGTGAAATTTAATGTGTTCTATGATAAAAATAATAACGAGAATAGATTTGAATATTTAATAGTTTTCAATAAATTCTAATATTCAATTTGCACAATAAATTCATTTAAATTTTGTCTTAACTGTATAATAATAATGGGGTGGTCCATTGAGCAATCACTGTACACCTGTTGGGCTAATCTTGTTTTGTGAATGAAGTAACTCCAAAAACTCTTGCAATGACAGATCTTCCTGGCAGTCTGTGTCTAAATCATGCTCTAATTGTGCTTCCATGGAATTATCTTCTGGACTCAGAACAATGTTTTCGTCTAGAACAACGTGATTAAGGCGTGACTTTAAGCTCTGCAGGATTTCTTCCAGCTCCAGACATTTATTTCTGATCGAAGTTCCGAGATCCGATGAAGGATCTATGTCATCAATCGTAGAGTTCTCCGAAAAAGAATTAGCGGGAGTCCGCGTCCGAGGTGGCTGTATCATGTTGAACAGACTTTCCGGTATAGTTCTAGCGGTGTCAGGAGAACGCGATTCAGTAAACTCTGCCAGTATTTCATCAATAATGTCCTCAGCGTTCTGCCGCGGATCTACGACCTCTTCGGGTAGATCGGCGCCCCCGTCACTGTTTATCATTTTGTTATTTGATTCCAGTTTCATTATTTCGAAGTTTTTAGGCGAAAATATCTATTCGTTATCAAAATAAATAATAAATAAGGTAGAGTTCACGAAAGTCAGATGATTGATAATTTTAGTGTTACCAAATTAAATAAAATAATTACTACCGATTGAGAATGATAATGGTACATATATAGTGAACAGGTAAACACTTCATTAAAAACTAAAAATAATAATTAATTGTTACAGAATCGTCGTTGGGGATAATATAAATCTAGATATGCCTCCTTCCTTAGCTTCTTAACGATTTCATCATTCGTCATTATTTTCAAAGCAGCTTTGCAACTGTTATGAGCGTGTGCGAAGAAGCAATCTCTCACTGACTGTGAAATATAGAAAAGAAATACATAAAAATAGACACGTTTAACGTTAATACTAAGTGTTAATCGAGAGTTATGGTCTAAGGTTACAAACGCTAAAAGTGAATAATAAAATGTAACATGCGGGATTGCCGTAAGTTACTGTTTACTTAGTTGTTATTTTCATTTTACATAAAATGGAACTATGAAAAAAACTGATTTTTCTCTGTTTGAATAGTCAAAATAATTATACGAACGGGCCACCCGCATTTTAAATCTAACAGGCCAGCCGCATTTTAAATCTAACAGGCCAGCCGCATCTTAAATCTAACAGGCCAGCCGCATTTTAAATCTATTTTTATCTAAAGATCATTTACTAAACAATTGCGGAGGGCCACTCCGTTAATAAGCGGTTACTGTGATTACGTTTTATAAAAGGTATACGGTATGTTCTAACGATAAGGAATACCAGAATATCCTGTTTCACCATTCGGTTTGATTTAATACAATATAAAAGGTATTAAATTGAAAGAAATAAGACGGTAAACTACCTTAAATTCAGCAAGCTTAGCGCCTTGGTACTTTGCCAGGCAATGCGTAAATAACCGTGAATAATGTTTTCGACATAGAAATATTCTATTTTCAAATTGCCAATAATCTCCTTGTGCTGAACACGAACAACCGCAAACCCCACATGCATCCAAATTATATGGTACACATTTTATCTGTAATCATAAAAAATTGGGTCCATTGTTTATTGTTTTACAAAAAAAAATACGATTGTACAAGAATAGAAAAGTACTCACATTTACGGCGCATCTCAAAATCTTTTTTCCCGAAAAACTGTATGCAAAATTCATCTGACGTTTCTTGTACTCCGGACAATAATCACAGGGCCTATAATGGAGAAGCATAACTCTAAGAAGGCGCCAATAAACTCTTGAAAAAAGAAAATGGCCATCTAACGTCGAAACCACTCACAAAATGATGCCAGTTTCTGATACAATTGCTTAATTTAAAAAAAAATTAAAAGTTTTGGATGGCCATCAATAAAATAAACGTTAGCAGGGTATCTAAATGTGGTCACTTCAGTATAAAGAACAATACAAAATGTTAATGTTTGTGCCGGGATGCTGCTATTTGAAAATAGGATAAAGAAGAGTTTCTGGCTGAACCACTTTCAGCCCGTATTCGGTACGTTTAAGTTAATGCAGTTGGGATAACACTTACGCTGGATATGATGCAGGAGTAAAAATTCCTTTTCTCTTAGAGGTGGAATTGAACGGCGCACAATTCTGTTTTAATTGCTTCTTTGGCTTGATTTCTCTTGGAGGTGGTTGGTATTCATGTCTCACTAACCAACGAGAAGTTGAGGCTCCTAAACCTTTCTTACTGTAAATCTAAAATATTGAATTTTAATTAAAGCTTAGTAGTATGCTTTTAGTTATCAAACCTTGAATTGGTATAGGTTTAGGAGTACGTCGTAATAGCGTCCATTTTTCATACATACGTATATAAGATATATAATTGTTACCTTGGAATAATAGGGAGAAATTGGAAAAAACATCGCATTTCGGAACTTACACGTAGTGGGGGACGTGGATTAGGGGTGCTGAATGCACTACGTTACATTTAGCCTACGCTATGGCTGCCATCAAGGTAAGTAGCCTCATATTGGAGACCATGCAACCTCGTTATGCGAGATCCGATAGTAAACTAAATTAATACTTGTTCGTCCCATTGGAGTCGTAATAGATGTCAAATTCCAAAATGATCTCGAGATGCCTGTGGGTGAGTTAGGAGTAAAATAGACCGAAGACGGCACGAAGTACTTCCCCACGTGGCTTCCTAATTAAAAATGTAGTCTTTAACGTGTTGGTTGGACTTTACCGGGATATTTTCAGGCTAAAGTCAAGTTTTAATGGAATGGAATAGTGAAAAAAATTCTGTCGCAGCTTGTAGTTTTTAGAAAATAAAGGTAAAAAAATTGAGTTGGTTTGATCCATATACCCTATGTGTAGTATCGTAGAATGCGTCACGCTTGTCATCATATGAACCGGGACCTAAATTAGGTCTTATTTCCTTGGCACCACGTCTCATAAAAGGACTCATAGCGGGTCCGGATGTTGGTAAAACTTCCCTGTCGAGTGCAGAACCGAAGCAAATTCGAGGTACAGCTTTCTTTGTTACAACATATTCAAAATCTGAAAAATAGGAAAAGTATATCATGTTTACATTACTGTTGCTTTAGATATACAGTTATATACTAACCAATCCTTTAAAAACCTAATTAGCAACACGCATTTCTGTTAACTTTATCCTTTATATCTATCTATAAACTTACATATAGATAGGCATTTAAAGTTAAATGAAATTATTTTCCCCCTACTTTATTAACACCTTGAACATCTTTACAAATATGGTATCGATTCGTATTTAACATGGCTATTTTTGTCTTGATTTTTTAGTGATTTGATGAAGGATATTAATTTTAACACTAGACATTAAAAAATTAAAATCGTTTTTGGTCACAGAATGATTCGGTTCCACATCACTATGATCAAGCAAAGCAATCCAAGGATATGTGCAACTTATTGATGTGTTGATTACCAAATAAATAATTTTATTACATTAGAAATAACTTTCAATATTATTAACTTTTATATGTTAAATTTAAACTTTACCGCCATGGAAGGCTTCTCCCATATTGTTGGGGGCCAGATATCGACGCGTGTACGGTCTCTGCATGCTTGTTTACTACAAACTGGATGGCAAAACTTTCGTGATCGTTGAAAACGATAAAAAAAATATGACGAATCCGACCATATTACGCTTTATTGGGGCGCACGCTCGGCATTGATACTGTGTCTCCTCTACAGACATAATTTAGGACATTTCATATAATTTATTATTTTAACTTTTCTTTTACGATACAGGTGATATTAGTTTTGATGTTCCCATGCGGGCAAATATGTTTGTATGAAAATGAAATAAAGTCAGGTAAAACTAAATTTAAAGGGAATTCATTTTCCAACAGAATACTTTTGCGCTTTTTATTTTTAAAAAATGAAATACCACCTTGCCAAGTAAATAACTATTCTTTTTTCGAGTACTCATTGTTAATCCAAGATTTTTCGCACAAACCTATGGCATCAAAACGTGTAGACGTTTGCGCGCGCGCTTAAATAAACGTCTTGACTGCACAGTATCACATTCACGATTGCAATTGCGACAGTCTGTTCCGTAAAGAAAGCCATAAATTCTGTGAGACTATATCAACACATATTATCGGTAATTAGTATAGTTATTCTATGTACATGACAAGAGGTGTTTTATTTGAGTATTTCAGCAATGGTTATCCTACTCAGCCGCATACAATAATCACAAAAAATAAGCGATTACTGTCAGTTTTCAGCGTTCTTTAGTAACGCTTGTATATTTCTTAAGGCGGGTAGCTCTAATTGACATAAGTATTGCCTTGCCGTGCCGTGCCGTGTTTATGAACAAACGCGGAATAGATCACATAAACTTGTGAGCCATATTTTAATTTAACTCACAAAAAAAACTACATAATAATTAATTTCTGCCATCGTTTCTAAATATATAATGATTCAAAAACGATGTAATAATTTGCACGTAGAAGAAACAGAAATAGACTTTTCATGGTCACCAAAAAATCAGCAATTGGAACGACGCAATCATTTGTTTATGACATGAAACTGAAAGACACGAAAAAATGGCACAGGTCATGTCAATGAAAAATGAATTACGATGTAATATGGCCTTGTATAATATACAAAATGTTAAAAGTTTCTAAGCACATCCAATTAACTTTTGCTTATTTGGGAACTGCTCTAATCTATACTTAATATTTAAAATTCGAAAATAACTCTCTTTGTCTGTTATATCTTCACGGCTAAACCACTGCACCGATTTCAGTGAATATAGGACAGGGTACTCTTTATTACGTACATAGTAAATTGAAAATTACATATATTTTTTTTACTTTTTTCTCCGTGACTTTTTTTGCCCCGGCTAATCTCTGGATTAGCTTAACCAATTTTGACGAGAATTTCGCTGATAGGTATCTAGGCTGATAGGTATTATATATGGAGTAACTTAGGCTACTATTTTTAGACTAACTTCGCTCTGCGATCTTATCCGCGGTTCTAATATTACCTATATTAGAACCGCGGGTAGATTCTGAAGACTTAGCGACAAAAGGTGTGAAAATTTAACTGTACCATTTACGATATTATTGTGCACGTACAGTAAAGCTAGAATTAGATATTTTATGATTCCTGCTCCTCACAGCAATAGGTTGACCGGCTAAATATTTAAAGCACCTTATCAAATTAAATATTAATGTGATTATGCGTGTCAATTTTACCGGTGGTCAAGGATACCGTGACCAATAGCGGTGTTCAGGGTTCAGTACCAGCTCTACTGCTATATACTATATATATTCACTGGTAGTCGTTGTACATACTATGGTTTACAGAATCTCTGAATCTCTTGTCAATATCGTGCGTGGGTAGTGTGGTCACATTGAAATATTCTTTAAATATGTATGGAAAATTAACGTATTTTAAAAATAATCAATTAATGTCTATAATTAACTAGAGCTATTCACAATACCTAACGCTCATTGAGTTGTCTGTATGAAATAATATCACACTTAATGTAATAAGTCAGTAAGCCTGCAGTAAAACATGTCTTGCCAGATAGTTATGTACATAAATATCGAACCTCCCACGATTAAGAACCACTAAAATCTCATATTATGTGGCGAGGTTGTTATTTGTTAAGTTTAATTTAAAACTGAAATAAGTATTAAAAGTTAAATACCTACAAACTGAAGCGTATTAATAGGACATGAGATCTTACCTAAAGTAACATCCCACGTCATCTTTGAATTATTATTATAAACTTCCCAAAACTGTCAAAATAGTTTATCAAATAGCATTTAAAATCCTCTGAAATGAATGAAAAAAAAGAACTGTTATAATCGTCTCGTAATTATTTTCCCTCTTCTAGGTTTAAACAAATATCGTGTAAAGATTCCAGTTATTTCTGCCTGCCTGTATGGGTGAGGCACCGGGTGAACGCACTGCTCGCCACCCTCTTAGAACGCATCTGATCCCGGATTCTTTAGGCACTTCTAACCACAAAAGGCTACTCCCGTCAAAACTATAACTTACAAAGTGACGATGACTATTAAGAAAATTAAAATATTACCAACCACCTACTTAATTATCTAAAAAATCTGAGTAAAGAGTGTCCCTTCGTGCACCGCTGAAAATAAAATGACACTGTCAATTTTTGTTTTAATTCTTATGTCTGTAGTCTGACCTCTATTTTACGATCACAATATAAAAATATGTTAGGGTTAGTTTTTAAAAACCATTTATAATATCAAATTTAGTTTAGCCCTCAGTTTCTACCAAAATTGAGACTTTAGTTTAATACTTAAATATTTGTTTATTAATACATAAACATACGAAAATAACGATGTGTTTTGATAGTGGTTATTAGCTGGAAAAGCCTCTTGCCAGAGACTTTGGTTCTATGGTTGATATGGTTCTGTTCTGAGTATGTTTCAAAGTCTGCTAAAAAGGCAACGGAGGAGAGGAGGAGGCGACCAGAAGAAGGCGTATGTAGATGCGTGTACTTGATGGTGTGGCTGTCAATGGAGCCGCGTTATTTTCTTTTGCCTATTAAAGTGGAGAGTCTGGGTAGTTAGGGTTTGGAGGCCAAAAGTCTGATTGCGGAAATTAGTCGTCGAATTATGCATAAATGTGGTGACTCGCTCTGGCTCAATCCTGGTACAGAGGAGGTCCGTTGCTTTCCACCGGGGCAATGCTGCTAGGGTGGGATAATATAATGAGGTAAATTATTTAAATCTAAAAAATTGTTGTTTATTTTAATAATTAATTAATAATTAAATAATGTGGTAAAAATACGGAAATAAACAAAATATTTTCAACTTTAATTATTAAATCGTGTATTTCAAATCCCTAAGGACATCAATTCTCATCTGAGTGCTTTGTAAAAAAAATTAATTGATGATATAACAATTTGCTGTAATGGATATTACAGCATACAATTAAATGTACGGTTAACTTCATTAATAGTCCATCTAATTATAAAGAAAATAATTAGATGAGATATTTATGGAAATGGGTTTATTTGGGCTTGAAATACTTATAATATAAATCCACATAATTCTTAGCGATGTAAATACTATTATGTAAGAAAATCTACCTACTAAATAAAAACATAGAACTACTTGTCATAATATATTAGGTGTCACCTCTGAAATAATTCTCGAAAGACACATTGTAGGCCATTCCGTGATTAATTTATCCAGAACAAGTTAAAATTAAAAAGCACGCAAGTGCTTATTTTATTATTTATTTATTTTATTTTATTTATTTATTTTTGAAGAAGGCTTACAGACTAATAAACATAATTATGGTTAATTCAAATAGGTGATCAAATTGCTAACAACAAGCCTCCATATATAGGTAACAATATATTACACTGGTCGAGTGCCAGGTCATAGACTTACATGATATGTATTCACAGATACAGATACATTACCATAGGAAAACATGCGTATGCGTATATAAAAGAAAACAAAAACAAAGAAAAAAAAACAATATTATAAAACAAAATAAAGTGGTAATGAACCCACAAAATACATCCATCCATGCGTAAAAACATATCACATTTTACTTAAACTATCAGTATGAGCACCGCATCCAACACTTACATTAAAAAAAAACTTCTCGATAAAAGCTGCCTCACCGCGATCGGAGTAGTACAGAACAAGTCAAACTGTACAGAGTTACGAAGTTCATTGAAGCCACGTGCACCTCGCAGAAGGAAGGAATTGCTCCTGTAGTTAGTAGTTACAAAAGGCACATATAGCAAAGGTCGCTGTCTTAGACCGATTTGGTTGGTGCGCAAACCTAACTTAGACAAGAGCTCAGGGGAGTCGATCGTGCCATTTGCGATGCTGGTCAAATAGCAAATATCACCTATAAGGCGCCTATATTCTAGTGGGAGGAAATGGTATTCGAGTAATCATGCGCCAAAAATACCTCACATCATTTTGTAAAAGTGCTGATACTCTTATACTTCTAGAGCGGTATTAAACAAACATAGATAACAAGCACCGCGAGGAAACTGGGTATCGAAGGAAAAAACTGATCTGTCCATCCGTTTGAGAGCTATGATGAAACAGACACACACAGACGGTCACCAACGTCAAATTAAAATACCCCTCTTTTTACGTCGGGCCTTAGTAAAAAGTAAACACAACAATTGGTTCATCGAAATATGACAACACTGACCACAGAGCATGATAGTAAGAGATAGGGTTCCCAACTTTAAAGGTTTTTCCCCTAAATGTCTCGGGTAAATAGGTGGGAATTGAATTTTTAAGGGTTAAGACCCTTAAAAATTCAGTTTAAGTTTTTTTTTATTTATATAGATAATTTAGACTAGTCAATCATATTTATTTTTTGATCTTTTATGACCTAGTGACCTTTTATATTAAGGACATTTTTAAGTAATTGTGGCAGTACTATTACTTCTTACTGTCTCTTTAGGGATAAATATTTTTGAAAGTTGGAAACACTAGTAGGAGTACTCAACTATCTGTCACAATCGTTGCTGCTGGTGCTGACTTTTTGACTGTCCCAATTTGTTTGTTTGGTGCCATAGTTCAAGTCTACAACTTAAGTTAGACACGTGAAAACTGCCTGAAAATAGTTAGAAATTTTTATTTTCTGTAATTCTTGGTGTGCGACACTGGAAGCTTAACGTAAATACATTTTCTCTCCCATGTTTTAGTTACAGAGTATCATATTACTTGTGAAGTAACTTTTCTTTCAATATTATGTCATACCTGTTAATAGATTGTAGTAATTACAATCACTTTAAGAGAAACTATTACATATAATTTATTAAATATTTAATTTTGTGTATAATACTAACGGTATTATAATATATATATTACTTGTGGTTCAAAACTGACGTGTTAATTAATTAATCTTCGTATAAATTTAATTTTCATGTGTTATTTGTTCAATTTACCAATAAAAATGATAGTAATCAATATTTAAAATAATGTTATAGAGAAATTAGTGACTATTTCACTTAATTTATGCTTTTAAACACATCTGTTCATGTTATGTAAAAAGCCATCAAAATAATTCTGCATAAATCTTAGTGTTATTCAATATTTGTAAACATACAGTAAACAAATATAATTGTAGGTTCAAATCATAATATCCACATTAGGCACAGCTGCCTTGTCATAATAGAATCAGGCAGTACTTTTAATAATAAATAACAATAATAAGGTACAATTTAAGTTACATGAGATTTAGGTACATACAAACCAATTTTTTTTAAATCTTCCTAATGAGAGCTGGAGTCCATACTAGTCTCGAAGCGTGTTTGTGACAGATCTCCTCAGATCAGAACTCCAGAACTTGTACTATGGTACCTAAGAACTAAATGAAAATGTTTGTGTTTCAGCTTAAGAAATATGGCATGGCAATAGTATCAATAAAATAGAGGCTTCAAGTTTCTTTGGTTTATCAAAAGTATTAGATAAATACACAGTACCTTAAATATTACATTATTAAATTAAGAAAGTAGAATGCTTCATATTAAGTAGTAATAATGGTGCTATTTTATGCTTCCATTTCATTTTTTAGTAGTTTAGATTACGTGGTTAACAGTTTATTTGACTTATTTATATTCAATTATATTCCATACTATCTAATTTGTGAGGGATGTGCTTAGCCTATGGATGTTACACATAAAATGATTATATATACACAATACACATCACCTAATTTTAGTGACATTGTATGTTTAGGAAGGGTTTTTTTGTTTCTATAACAAGATCTTATTTATAAAATAGTAATAAAATTAACTTACCTTACCTAACCGCTACCTAATGGTGCTCTTTACTAAAATAAAAAAGTGAAATGAAGTTGATTTACAATGTACAGTTTTATCATAATATCTCTGGTAAAATATCAGTACAAGACAATATACCTGCAACATATATATTGTTATAGATTATTAGATTACTTTGATATGTGTATTGTTTGTTAATTATATTAATTATATACGAAAGAAGTAAGATGAAACACCTATATAATGTATCTATAACATTGTTTTTATTTGTTACAGCAAAATGGCCATAAACACAAAACTAGCTGTACCTGTGGCCTTGGGCTTATCTTTGGTGACAGTTACAGCATTTGTGGTGTACTATGTATTTAAAAAAGATGATGAAGATCCACCAGAGGAAAAGATGGTCCAAACGACAAGAAATAATGTAATTGAGGTGCCAGTACCGAAAAGCATTGTTCCTGCTTTGATTGGTGAGTTCAAATATTTATAAATTAATATTTATAAGCCTTTCATAGTGCTTGTATAAATATTTTGGACATATCATATAAATATTTCGGACATCTTACATATACTTATCTAGTCCCAAATTAAGCTGAGCTGAGCTATGCTTGTGTTATGGGTATTAGACAAGCTATATATATACATAAATAACTATTTTTGTAAAAATATACATGTTATACATAGAAAACACCCAAACTACGAAACAAATATTTGCAGATCATACAAATATTGAACCTGAGATCTAAAGCACAGCAGTTGCATACACTACCACTGCACCTCAGAGGCAGTCTTGCTGAACAAAGGCCTCTGCTGAGGCAAAAAAGTTTTTAACTACTGTACCACACTGGCCACACTGGTTGTCATTGGGCTTATGAAACAGCGCCTGCGCTGTGTTTCACCGAGTGAGTGAGGATACTGGAGGCACATAATCCAACCCTTCCCCTCATCCCCCTCCCCATCTCCCAAGACCGGCAATGCACTTGTGACGTCTCTGGTGTTGCGGGTGTCCATGGGCGGCGATAGTCGCTTAGCATCAAGCGATACGTCTGTTCGTTTGCCAACTATACGATACAAAGAAATCATCCATTGATTAATAGACCTTTCAACATAAAGTTCAAATTGACCAATTTATGAATATAATTTAACTCTGTACCTAATCAATCAACAACCCATAATGTCCCACTGCTGGGCTCGGGTCTCCTCTCAGGAGAGGGTTAAGGCCATACGTCCCCACGCTGGCCAAGTGCGGGTTGGGGACTGAATTATCTCTGTACCTAAATTAGATCAATAAATGAGGAAACTATAAGAAGGAACAGGATAGTGTCACATTTAACTATGATTTGCGAAGTTTCCAATTTTTTAATACCTAGATTTCCAAAGCTTAGTGAAGATTTTCTTTTGTAATAGATAGATTTAATAGAAATATATAGCTGGATTCTATTGATAGGGATTATGCATGTTTTTTTTTATTCCTTAATCTGATTATTTACGTTTTTATAACATGGAAAAAATATAAAAAAGCTTGAAAATAGTCAATCAAAAAATAAAACTAAGTGAAGTTTAAAACACTGACTAAATTTGAGCTATTCAAACGCCGCCATTTTGCGCGCGCTTTTGACACAGCCAATGACGTCATTGTCATTTCGTGTTTGTTTACTAGTTATTCAGTGTTTCATTATATTATACGGACTTAAAGAATCTAGATAAAAATATTTGTGACAAATTTTATGAATATACCCTAATGTAGTTTAAAATTGTTAAAATTTTAGTATTTATTCTGGCTGTAATTTGAAAGTTTTATCTAAAAAATTACGTTCTGACTCACAATCATAACTTATTTTGATGTGTGAAGTCATCATCTTATCTGCCCATAAATAATTTGCTTCTGGAATCGTTTGTGTACCCAAGTCAAAGTTGTAATTGAAAGTGTTTCTTTTTTCACATAAAATCAGTAAATAGGCTAAACAGTGCGATGGCGAGCATTTTGCGGCTGTTCCATCATCACGTCACTGCACCAAGGCCTGTCGATGAGCGATCCTCCGTATTTCGATCTTGTCCTGTTCTTCCCCGCTCTCGCCCCGGCGGAAGAAAATATACCTTCGCTCCATATCCGTCAAAAAGTGGGAAATGAGCAGAATCTGTCGCCGCTTCCTCGCGTGGACCCCCTAAATTAGGCAATCTGTAGGGTGGCCGCCACCTCCCGAACTCTGGGGATCATCTGCTCGAAATGCTCCTCAAAGCTATAGCTACTGTCTAGGATGAGGCCGAGGTATTAAATATGTCAACCGAACTCAACCTCCGTTCCTCCCACTGTATGTGTGGGCGTGTGGGAACAGCACCTCCGCGTTTCATGTGGTTCCACAGGAGTTATGGTTCTACTTAGTCATACCATACATCCATCATAACTATTCATGACATTTACAATTCAACTGCATGCATGCATGTCTCTCATCTGTTTTTTTCTTTGTTGGCAATACTAGGTTTAATGATCGTTTGCTTAAACACGTAAGCAGCATTTAAGTCTGTAATGTTTTGTTAGATTTTTACATTTTTTACTATAAGGATAATCACTACTACTATTTTAAAACATCTGTCTGTTAGCAATAAATTCAAAAGTTACTGCACGGATTTTAATGCGGTTTTTAAAAATAGAGTGATTCTTGTTTAAGGTTTTCGCATATAATTTGTTAACTTTTTGAGTATATTGGCTAAAATGTAACGATATTTGTTGAAGATGTCGCAAAAATTATACCGCACAGCTTCTCGGGTAACATGGGTTGTTAATATTTTCCGTAAAGAGCGGTTGGTTGCTGGTTAATAATAATTTGTATTATGTCATTAATTCCCGTCTAAACTATGTAGGCATTTGTTATTTTGGGCGGTCGTCCAAAGGTAGACCCTCGATCGTCTGCCATTCACGTGAAAAGTTCATAAGTATAATGGCTTAATTTATGTCCCTTTCTCATTACGGTACTATTAAAAACAATGTTAGTACTACGCGCGGAATTTAAACTAGTCTGGAGTCAGACTGCCGTGTTTGAGACATTAGAAATTATAAAAAAAAAAACATGAGCGAAATAGCCAGTCGAGTTCCATCGAATCTGGGTGAGGAAAAACTGTATAAATATAAGCCATGCGAGTTTTCACGGTCATATCTCTGTATACGTCCTAGATTCGTTTATGTAACTGTTCGTATGACATCATTAGACAATGCTCACCGATTTAATGTTAGTAATGTGACTAACGGATTATTGTGTTAATGTGTTATGTGAAATAATAATTTGAAAATGAAAAGGAAATGTGTATGTTATAGTTATCAAACGTACTTCTAGCTGATCGGCAACCAGCCGGATCAGCTATTTCTGCCAATGTCAAGTATTTAAAGTCTTCGAGTCTTCAAGTCTTCGTCGTGATGGAATTAATGATAAATAATATAAAAATGTGGATTATATGAAATAGGGACCGTCTTTCGCAAAAACAAAAAACGTTTCTCGTTATCCAACGCTTATCCAAAAAACTACATTGCTCGAACGAGAAGCGACTTCAAAAAATTCAATAAATTGTAATAGAAGTGCTGCAGCTGTATTAATCCGTTTAAACCAAAATCAATATTGTACGCAATATGTTTAATCTTATTTTATCAATTAAAACATTTTTAGATTTATTTATTTTTTGTAGCTTACCCGGATCTTCGTACCGCCATTTTCGTTAGTATTTTTGAAATTGACGAAAAAATTGTTTTAATATTTATGCCTTCCTCAGTAGTGTACAGACGCGAGCACAAAAATATAACACTTCCGGGTTTCTTTTAATTTTCTTTTATAGAACCATTTTCCTGACTATAACAAACCTATAAAAATAAATATCTAATTTGGTGGAACCGATCAGAAGTTACATGCATACATACATTTCGGTAATTCATTTTTATTTAAATAGATAGATTATAAAGGTGTCGTGTTGGTTAGTGTACAACCTAATAATGTTAATTTATTATGTTGCAACCCGTAAAACCTGTAATTGGCTTCATGTTGCTATTTAAACTCGTCATTTTTTTATTTGTAGCTGTTGGATTTCCTAACTGAAGCGAAATAAAGAAGTTATGAAGATAATGTTAATAGTTCTTCAATATGCATGTGACGGCCATCTTTTGTTGTTGAGTGATAAGTATTGAGTAAAGACTGACCTTACAATATTGATAATTTAACACATCCCACACTTGTTAGTCTCATTCAAAACTAGGCAAAGCATGTATTTTTGTAACCAAACTGCTGACAACATAACAAAATTAAACGGTTGTAATCATCTAACTATCAATGTATATAAAAGAAGAAGGTGAACTCAAACCGCTGAATCTAGAATTCTAAATTTTTGCATGTAGGTTCTTTATATAACGCAAGTGAGCACTAAGAAAGGGATTCTGGAAATGCCACCCGTAAGGGTGTACAATAAGGAATGACAATTTATATATATAAATATAAATTTCAATCAATCAACAACCCATAATGTCCCACTGCTGGGCTCGGGTCTCCTCTCAGGAGAGGGTTAAGGCCATACGTCCCCACGCTGGCCAAGTGCGGGTTGGGGACTGGCAAGAATACGTTGTGGCTACGTAAATCTTGCCGTTGGATGTTTTTTAAGCCGCCCGAAGGCCTCCAACTAAGCTTCACGACTGTTTTCGTATGATAACAACCGGGACCGACTGCTTAACGTGACCTCCAAAGCACGGAGACGCTCATGGTAACATGCCACCAGCGGTCACCCATCTAGGTACTAACCGCGCCGTCGTTGCTTGCTCTCGCTGATTGTTTCTAATCACCGAGTGCAACTGGGATATAAATTTATATATTTAAAAATATAGAAAATTTATATATATATTTTATATATATAGGGAATGAAACTTTATTAGTTTGATGAATTAATTTGCTGAAAATTTTGTAATAATATTGTGGGGTTAAAGTAATGAAATATTTTGCATCAGCAAAAGCTAGTCTATTGATCCCGCGAGCTCGTACCTATTACCGAAGACGTTCAAGGAGTTTGGAATACAGAACTACACACTCACTTGTCCCCTTGTGACTTTCTGCGACTTCCTTTAGAAAAACAGCCAAACTGGTTATTAGAAATTCAAGGTTCAAAATGTTAAGTGTTCTAGTACATCAAATACTTAAAAACTTAGTTCACGTCACACAATCATCGTCAACAAACTTCAATAGTCACTACTGGCCATAAACATCTCCTAAGAAAGGAGGTTTTGGCCTACTATATGACGCAAACTAGACAGATTGGTACAGGGTTTGTTTCAAGTTCTGGGATGGGACTGGATGTCGTAAGACAGCGGTTCCCGGATCCCTCCCGACTCCGTCGCAGAGTGGCTCACCGTATGGTTTTAGTCGGTTCTATTCCGACACACCGCCCCGCCGCAAACCCCGTGGGCTGAAGGCCCGAGGGGGCTTTGACAGGTAAAAAACAAGGTTTGTTTCAAGTTCTTCTTCTCTTTGCAGTGATGTTGTAGTGCTTTTCCCCCCTCACTCTGACCCATGTCATGAATAAGTGTGACACTCTGTATTGTTAGTCTTAGTTACTCTTAATTTTGAAGTATCACCAAGATGCCAAAACCACACAATATGAAATGAGAGATTCCATGTTCACTGCTGGCCTTGACATTCACGTATATGCACACTTACACATGCCAGTGTGCATTACTTTGTATGTTTTTATCGTATTAAGGTAGATAAATGGTGGAAAGTCCGTCTTATTTGTTTGAAAACCAACCTGGTATAGAGACTACTCCTATACATCTGTACATACATAAATTTTAAGTTGATTTCTAAGAGTTACAATTTTCTAATCTCAAATTTTGACGTGCTCAGTAATCTACAATACGTTTCAATTTATTTTTATGTTAGTACCTTTTTTGTCATTAATGCGAGCACAAAGAGCCACAAACAGTGGCAAATAAATATACATAGTCATTTAATTAAGAATGCAGTATCAAGAGATAAGCATTTCGTAATTTAATTTAGTAAACAGTGATGCAAATTTTTCGTTCGAAAGCTAATCTAAATTAAATATCACAAAAAAAAATTTTTACCTGTCAAATGACGTTCTAAGTGTTAAAGATTGACTAAAATTAGAAATGTCACACTAAAATATTTATGTTATTTATAAAAAAAAAACACAAAAATTATGGAAATCCTTTTATCAAATTAGGCGAATGGAAATCACTATCACCGAAAACAGTAAACGCAATAATCTTCACTCTAGAAACTTATTTAATATCAAGAACATTTATTTAATTATATAATTCACACTAAAATCTAGCTACACTAATATTTGTTGCTAGTTTCACGAGGCCACAGTATGTCTGTTTATAGTTGACATTGAAAATTGTAGGGGTTCGTCTAGGTTGAAGAGATTACTATTAGACATAAAACGTAGAAAAATCGATACGATAGGTTAAATATATTGTATATACAGTTATTTATTTAGAAGGCCGATGAAACGTTATCAACAGTTTGAAATGTTAATAGTTTCTCTACTGAACAGTAAATACTAAGTCTTGCCATAAATATTGTTCCCAAGAAAGATATCGCATTTTATTGTACGTAACATTTATTAAAATACTTTTACAGTGGGCTAGTTTCACATTTTACATTAATATAAAACCATTAAAAACATATCAAGCTTATTCGAAGTGGTCTTCATTAGCTGCAGTACAGTTCTTTAAACGTTGAGACCAGTTATCAATAACAGCACGAACTCTTTCTATGGGAAAATCCTGCCCGTTGTATGGATTGTTTTAGGGACTCCAAATTATAATGGCGTTTAGAGCAAGCCTTACCCTCTAGAACTAAATAAATAAAGCAGTGGGTCAGGATCAGGACTTGATGACAGCCAGTCCTCAGCTCTGATAAAGTCCGGAGCGTTCGTTTCTAACCAAGATTGAGTGGATCGAGCTTTATAACCCAAGTCTTGCTGAAAGTCAATTTTTGGTTATTGAACTTGATGTTGTTAAGGGGCTCAACAACCTTCTCAAGAATGATATCTTATATACTTGTGCGGGGGTTTTGATATCTTTTCACTAAAATATGGCTCAATTACTCCTTCATAGCTAACACCCACCAAACCATCACTGAAGTAGGATAATGCCCACTTTGCACTCTATTACTAACTGGGAAGCTTCTTTCAGCATAAATACGGTCATTTTGTTTGTTAAAATATTGCTCAATTGTAATAAGAATCTCATCCGGAAGAAAAAATTTTCTGTGACCTCCCTTTGTGTCCAGTACAGAGGTAAGTAGTTGTTTTAATTTTACCAGCCTATTCGTTTAAAATTCCCAATTAAGAAATGACCAGTGCGTCTCTTATAGGCTGCAAGTCCTAAGTCATCTTTTAAAATGAGCGACATGTTCATGTGGCGGCGCTATCTTCATCTGCCTAGATAAAATCTTTTTCTTTCGCACAGGATTTCTTCGATTTCACTCCCTTACTGCTTTGATCGCTACAACGATTCACTTTTCTGTCTCTTCTCTTTGTCACCCCACTCCATTTTAATATCACAAAATATTTTACAATATATGCGAAAATAAGAAAACAATAATAAAACAATAAACAATCGTATAGAAATTACAGACTCCAATTTCAAAAATTATAATTTGTTTATTTTTATTGTATCAGTATTAATGGCCAGACTAAGTATAGACAAGTACAATAGACAGCAGTTTCATCTTCATCACGACCATCTCTTTGATGGTTGGCTCCTTGGCTTTTTGGCTTCGCACAACAGAATTGGATTGAACTGTCGATTCCAGAACCAATACGACCTTTAAATCTTCAAGAAAAAAGCGAACTCCTTATTAAAATGCTGGCTGCGCACTTGTGGCGCGTCTGGTATTGCGGGTGTCCACGGGCGGTGGTAATCGCTTACCATCAGGCGATATATCCGCTCGTTTGCCCCTATACCATAAAAAAATGTATTAACTATTGACAAAATAGCAACCCAGCCCGACTTCGTCTTGGGAGTATCAGTTTTTATTTGGATTTCCCCAAATATGTATGTCTTATACATATAGACGTTCCTTTTGAATCATTCTATCTATTGCCAAAAACTGTATAAAAATTCGTTTTATACTCTATTTTAGAAAAGAACTGTTTCAGAACGAGATTGAAGGTTAAACCACTAGAAATTTTACAATATGCTAACTACTAACTGTATTATACAAGTAAATGGACGTCTATTTCAGTGCGCATCATGAGCAATTACATCATATGTATATTTGAATCAGTTACTCATAGACATAAATACGTCATGCATTTTTTTGCAAGACTGCCAATTTGAAATTATTACTGGTACTGAGAAATTTTCAATATAAATATTTCTATGTGTATTACATTAATACACAACAAGAGACTGATAAGCCTATCAAGGCAAAATAATTAGACACTTGGGAAAACTTTTGGGAATTAATAGTGAATTTTTTCCATGCCAAATCAGCCTTTATCTGACTCTTCAGACCCAAAACTTAAATTTTACAATGAAATACTGTTATTTATCTAAAACTATCTACCGTCTGTGACTCTGCCCGCATATATGTCGGGAAAGTAGAAAAGACCGACTGTTACTTTTGAATATAATATACATATTAGTATGAACTAGCTATTGGACGTGATTCCACTCGCGTATATATCGGCAATCACATGGACAAGTAGAATATATCCTTGTTCAAGTAGTAAAGTATCTCTCTCTCATACAAAATTTGGTTGAAATCGGCTCAGAGATTTTGTCGCGCAATCTTAACATACAGCAGAGTACCTTTTGTGTTTACAATATTATTAGGGATTATGATGTTCTCCTAGCCGATTAAGGCCACAGTGGCTCAACGGAGACCAGCCAACTACGAAAGAGATATTATAGTGCACTAGTGTGAGCACAAACACAGGTGCACTCTCTGTTCCCTCACTCTCATAATCCGATGGGACGGGTCACCGACACGATCAGGGAGATATCAGGCGCAGGACCGACAGTTTTACGTGCTCTCCGAGGCACAGGGGTTCACAGACCCCAACTTCCAAACTCCGAGCTGTTAGTAAGTATTTCTATAATCAGAAAAACACAATAACACTTTTGGCCTGACACGGGATTTGAACCCGAGACCTCTTGATTGGCAGTCGCATACTTCAACCACTAGACCAACGAGGCAGTAAGGAGGGATTAGAGATTATACTTACGTTATGTATATATGTATCGTAATGTTCATGTCACGATGTCGTGTATAGCATGTCCCCTGGTTGTAAAAAACGCCCTTGCCGGCTTTCACCTCGACTATCCTACTTTCAAGGATACATTATAAAAAGCTTTGACAGTAATTGAATACAAAGCTTTACAAAGTTTTTAGACTATTTACCTTATCCCCTTACTTCAGTAATTTAAGTATTACTTAGTGGGGTTTTTGATATTCATGTCCCTATCTTCCACTGGTCAGCAAGTGAGGTACTTGAAATTAAATATTTTCTAAATGAATTATAATGCTCTTTTATATAATACAGCTTCAAATCCATACTTATTTTATAATTCGAAAATAGCTCTGTCTGTTAAACTTTCACTGCTAAACCAATGAACCGATTTGGATGAGGTTTAAAATGGTGATCTTTTGATTCTTGATTAAGGACATGGGCTATTTACCGCGATATCGATACAAAAGCTAGTAAAACTATCCGAATGATTTCCAAAAGTCTTGACTGGGAATGTAAAGTGAAATATAACTCATCATCATCAGCCTATTGCAGTCTACTGCTGGACATAGGCCTCTCCATCTCATCCGCCACTTAGTTCGATCCATGGCTTCTCGCATCCAGCTCCTGCCAGCCGTCTTGCGCAAATCATCACTCTACCTGGCCTGTGGACGTCCTACACTACCATTATAAATGTACTAATTTGCTATACATCAGTAGGTAGTCTTTTTGAAAGTAACCTCCATACAGAAATTCTAATACGCTTGAATAGTTTAATGAAACTTAATCGCTATTAAATGATACCAATCACAAGTACCTGGTCTATTTTTTTATCTACATTCTGGTAATAAGATTCTTTGGCCAAGGATAAAAACTTGGTTTATTTGATGTCTTAGTTTTCAAATTATTATATACATACATCGAGGAATAAAATCGACCAAGTGTGAGTCGGACTCGCACAGAAAGGGTTCCGTACCATCGTACTAATCTATTAACGCGAGAGTTTGTAAGTAAGGATGGATGTTTGTTACTCTTTCACGTAGAAACTACTGAATGGATTTTAATGAAACTTTACAATAATATAGCTTATATATCAGAATGACACATAGGCTACAATTTGTAAATATACAATATACAATACACATAATATCTTTGTTCCGGGCGTGTTACCCGCAGAGCTCAGCTAGTTATCTATATTTCAGAGTCTGCCTATTGCCGTTATCAATATCGAGCAAAAACGAGCAAAAAAACCACATTGTTTGTATGGGAGCCCCATTAAATATTTATTTTATTACCACACCATATACACCATATCTGAAAATTTCAACTGTCTAACTATCACGGTTCATGAGATACATAACAGATGGAAGGACTGATAAAGAGGCAGACGGATAGCTATAGATAGGAAGTCATATTAATAGGGTCCCGTTTTACCCTTTGGGTACGGATCACTAAAAATGTTTTTGCGATCAACGACACGACGTATTTCTTTAGAAAAAAATGTACTAGATGCATAAATAAATAGATTGCAGACAATTTAGAAGGTCGTGTAATAAAAATGTTCTTTTGTATATATTTAAGTGTCTTTACTCATTTGTAGACTTCTAGAGTACGAAATACCTGCCACGATAGCCGTCATGCTCGCATCTACTGCCGGAGTACGGCATGCGAAATTAAATCTTAAAACAATATCACAAAGCATCTTTAAGCAACAACAACAACAACCCATAATGTCCCACTGCTGGGCTCGGGTCTCCTCTCAGGAGAGGGTTAAAGCCATACATCCCCACGCTAGCCAAGTGCGGGTTGGGGACTGGCAAGAATACGTTGTGGCTATGTAAATCTTGCCGTTGGATGTTTTTAAGCCGCCCGAAGGCCTCCAACTAAGCTTCACGACTGTTATCGTATGATAACAACCGGGACCGACTGCTTAACGTGACCTCCGAATCACGGAGACGCTCATGGTAACATGCCACCAGCGGTCACCCATCCAGGTACTGACCGCGCCATCGTTGCTTACCCTCGATGATTGTTTCTAATCACCGAGTGCAACTGGGCTATGAGCGCCTCAAGCATCTTTAAGCTTCTATATTAATCTGTAGTTTCTAATTAACAGTTTTTCATAAAATGCTTAAGAAAGTACGGTATTTACTTAAATACTGTTTTGAAAATTTTCTGTCTGTTTTTTTCTTCTACACTCTGGAACGGTTGTTCTGACTTTGACGGGCTTCACTTGCAGATACCTGTAGTTATGCGGAGTAACTTGGGCTTATTATATATTTATTGTTGTAAAGGTACGACAATAACCGTAATACCGCGGGGCTCAGCTAGTATTTATTTATTTATTTATCTTTATTGTATATACATAGTACGAAATGGTACAACAGGAACAATCACACAATATGTATAACAAGTGGCGGTCTTATCGCTCTCGGCGATTTTTTCCAGGCAACCATAACACGGATGTGTGTTTCAACAATTTTAAAATTTAGGGTAGTTTACACACAGACAACACATAAAGTATGTTAATATGTAGATAAAGTGTATATCCCCATTGTTACTTTGTAGGTCTAGGGTTCAATTTCCGGGTCAGAACAAACGGTTGTATGATTTGCAAATATTACTTCCGAGTTTGAGTGTTTTCTATGTATAATACCCATGTATGTATTTACAAATAAATGTATATATGTATTTATATAAGTTGCCTGGTACCCATAATACAAGGTCTGCTTAGTTTAGGACTAGATGACTTTTCCGGATGGCGTAAGAAAGCGGTTCCCGGATATCTCCCGTCTCAGGCGCAGAGTGGCATACCGTGTGGTTTTAGTCGGTTCGATTCCGACACACCGCTCCCCCACAAACCCTGGTGGGGTGAAGGCACGAAGGGCTTTCAACACGTAAAAAAAAAAGAAAAGGACTAGATAAGTTGTCTGGAAGAAATTGCTTTTTAGCGATAAGGCCGCCATTTGTACACGGTAATTCAATTGATGTATTATGTAAACTATATATTTATGTAAACTGTTATATCTGTTGTACAATAAAGTGTATTCTATCTATCTATCTAGATAGATAGATGACTTTGTGTCTTAGTTGTCCGAAATATTAATTATTATTATTTTTAAGTACAGAGTAAAATTATAAGTTTCTTTTTCAGGTCGCAGCGGCTCAAATATCAAAGAAATTGAGAGGAAAACGGGTGCTAATATCAACTTTAAGAAGTTCAGCGATAAAGATTTCGACATTTGCGTCATTAGAGGCCGCAACGACGCTACGCATCTAGCCGAGATGCAAGTCCACGAGTTTATAAAGGAACAGCCACTCATCATCGAAGAGACTATAACTATACCCTCGTGGGCTTGTGGGAAGGTTATCGGTAAGTAGCTCTTTTTACCCGAGTGCGAAAGAATGAGGGTGATGTTGTTCGAGTGTATCTATGTGTGTATATTTCTTTGGCACGCCCTAGAGCCTAAACGGCTTGTCGTATTTTTATGTGAGTGCTGTCAATAGATACGTCTTAGTCAGTAGATAATAAATAACTCTTCAGCTTTATAATATTAGTAGTTGGAGCTATTAAACTTTTTCTTTTAATTTTGAGGACACGGAGGTGATAATATAAGCGCAATAGGTCACCGCAGTGGCGCTCGCATCAAGATCGAAGGGCGACAATCTGACACGGCTCAGGAGCGTACCGTCCTAATAAAGGGCACCAAGGAACAGATCTCAATCGCCAAGGGATTCATCGAAAACAATGTAAGTTGTATTACATATTTGTGGGGCACACAGTTGTATGTTTAGCTGAGGTAAGCTTTGTCGGTTGGCCACCAGATTGTGAGGCCGGGCAATGCTAGTCGGAGTTGCCTCGCGCCGTGCCGGGCTAAACCCACACAAAGTGTGTATATTTTATTGTGTATCACATTCTAGCATTAAATCAGTTGTACTTATTCTACTATTTTATTTATTTTATAGCAAGCTTTGAACTTTTGATGATGCCATGAGGCGAAACCGGTCAGGTGTAAAAATAAATATATAAAATAGTGAAATAAGTACAAGTGAATTTAATTCTAGAATGCATTGCTACAAGTCCTATTAAGTGCCGAGAATCGAGTGTATAGATTATTGTGAAACCTTTTTAAATATTAAATTCATTTTGAATTTTAAAATCAGAGTCTTAACGGATGCCTGGAAGAGATTGGTTGTTGAGCAATAAGACTGTCAATTGTACTACCGACCTACCTAGCTTTAAGTTATGTACTTAATTATCTGGTGTACAATAAAGCGATTTATTATTATTATTATCACTCCTTGTTTTATAAAATATATCTCAAGTTCCGGCAAGGAACATTGCAAAAGTGATATTTGACAACTGCAGTAATCAGTGAATATAAACATTGGCAAATAAACGTTTAGCTAAAAACGTGTACCTCGAGACACTAGCCCATACAAACATTTGTTGCAATATATCTATAAGATTGAATAGATATTTATTCCCAAGAGATTGTATAGGTTCTTGCTATTGATTTTACTACTTACATTTTTGTAAACGATATATAGATATTACTAGCTGATACGGAAAACGTTTTTTTACCATAAGAATAAAAAAATATTATTTAGGGGTGGTTCACTTATAACATTTAGGGGTATGAAAAATAGATTTTGGCCGATTCTCAGATCTATTTGATATGCACACAACATTTAATATAAGTCGGTTTTGCCGTTTTGAAGGAGTTTGGTAACAAACAGCGCGACACGAGAATTTTATATATTAGATTATGTCATCAAAAGATATAATTGTATAATCTGGAAATGAGAAACTTTAGATTGCTTCAGGTCACATTTTTACACATAATATGTTTTTTTTACTATCCACACTCATTAAATTCTAAACTAACTATGTGTTTGTTATGCTAAACCGATTTGGATAAATTTTGGTGGAAAAAGACAAAGTATGGGCATTAAAGAATGTCATAATAACAAACACGCAGGTGAAGTCGCTGGCAAAAGTTAGTTGGAAATCTAATTTTTTCTAGAAGAAAGCGGCTACTAGTAACTGAAGTTACGAGTACTAATGATGATGGACAAATGTGCTTTTGGAGGCATGACCTATTTGCTTACTGTGTAGGTGCAGGTTCATAATTTAGTAAGTTTTATTAAATTCAAATTCATTTATTCAACTAAGACACTAAGTGACATTTATGAACGTTAAATTGAAGCCACGGATAAAAATCATAGATCGACACAAACAGACGCCAGGTGTACTCGATTTTCAAGGTGTGTAATGCTACTAATTACTTAATGTTATAACAATTAATATTATATATTGTTTTAGGTTGCACAAGAAAAATGTCGTCGCGAGATCGAACAATCGAAGCGCAGCCCTCGACACGGACATTCGACCGACCAGTCCCCTTCATCATCATCACCGACGCCATCTTGTAACACCAGCGAACAATGGGAGGAGCAAGGTGATACACACGTCAGGCATGTCAAATATAAACGGCCTGGTAAGCTAACCGCATGTTTCTATGTATATAACGGATAAAACAACACTTCAAAATTATTTATAATATTTATTTTTTTACGGAAATTAACGCGATCTTATTTAAAGATATTACATACCTCTGATTTGCCTGACGTTTCGACCAGGTTGCACTGGCCGTGGTCACAGGCTGATAACGGAAAATTATTTTCTAAAAAATCCAAAATATTGAGCGATAAGACTGCCTATTGTTATGCCAAATGTAGTTTTTAATCTAGTTATTTAAGTAATTCTTTTCTATACTTAGTGGTGTTCAATAAAGCTGTATAAATAAAAATAAATAATTTTAAATAAAGTTTGAGCAAAAACTTATTGAAAAATAAATATTTCGATCGCATTACAAATCCGAAGTAGCATTATGAGAGAAGTACCATTTTCTTACTAAAATTGCGTTTTATCATTTTTCCCACAAATGAAGTTGCAAATGAATTTAAGTCTTAAATAAATTCTTCATAAGATCTTTAGCTAAATAGTGGATAAAAGTCCTAAAAACAAGCAAATAATGCAATTCAATGTTAAAGTAAACGATATTTTTTTCGTCTAATATTGTATAATTTAGAAATAAAAGTCGTATTAAAACGTTTGTCGTGAAATTTTTCGGTAACACTATCATTTTTAATTATTACTGAAAGTTAAGCTTTTTAAAATTATAAATGAGACATATATTTTAAATATTTATGAAATATAACTATAAGATATTTTATTTTTCAAATTGGAAACGAACATAATTATACAGCAGCCGTATAGGTTCAAACAATTAAAGTACCTAGAATCTCAAGTTGCCTTAAGAACTATACGAACAACTCAACTACCAAGAAGAGGAGTGTCAAACATTCGGGTATAGTTACGGTAAGGCGCTTTGGCTTCTGGGGCTAAACGGTTATTTTGTTTTAAATACCTAAGCCTTCATTGAATGAAAATCAAAACAGCCACGCCTTTGACAATTTGCACTGCTTGAAATTTTACTGCACAAGCGCTGCACTGGCGGCTATTGGCTATTGGCAAACTATTCTATCATTTTTATCTGCTGTATATTATCAAAATCCGTAAATGAATACACATCGTTTGTGCGACAGCCCTTAGAATTAAAAATTGACTAGAATCATTACATTATTTAAAGGTTTTATTAGCTTTACACTTATAGAATCCTTTTTCCTAATAATTCAAGTGTAACTTTGGTAGAACCTCATAACAATATTATTTAGTATTCCTCATGTGTTTGTTTTTTTTGTGTTGTTTTGAGTGGAGTGTTTTAAACGGCGTGTATTACGGGGGTTGGTGTTTTTTTGTAGGTTTTGGTGGCAGTTATTTTGTGTTTGTTTCATTTGGTGTCAAATTTCAAGTAAATTTTTACCTGCCTACAGCGAAGCCAAAAGGGACGGTAATGATTTTGGCAGTCTGTGTATGTTTGTGTGTTCACATTAGTGTCTAAACCGCTGAATGGATTTTAATAAATGAGGTGTCAATAGATTTGTAATAAAGGGCCGGGTGACATAGGCTACATAAATTTTATCGAAAAAAAATACTTAGTTGGATTATGGTTTTTTAAACTTTTGGTGTTATGTGTTTGGGTTTTTGAGGATTGTATGTATTCCTCGCATGATATGTATGTATTATTTAGAGATATGGGAATATCACACGTGAGTTTGCAATTGATATATTGTTTACGGTGCAAACGATGTCACAGATTAAATCACTTTATTAAATTTAAAGATGTTATATTTAAAATGTATATATGTATTTATATCAGTTGTCTAGTACCCATAGTACAAGCTCTGCTTAGTTTGGGACTAGATGGCGTTGTGTGTTAAAATGTCCGAAAAAAATATTTATTTCTTTATTTTATTATTTACTATTGTTTATGGTATTAGAGTTTTGACACCTTACCTGACATCTAATGGCTACAGTCATTTAACTTAGAGAAAAACCGACTCCAAACTTTGAATATTTCTGAACTTTATTTAAATGTATGTACTAGTTCTTGGCCGGGGCTACGCCCGCGTATATCTCGATTGTCGCGGTATATAGTAACCCATGTGCTATTCTGATGTATAAGCTTTATTATTGTAAAGATGCATTAAAATCTATTCAGTGAAAGAGAAACATACATCCATACATCCTGACAAAGTTTCGCATTTATAATATGAGTAGGAAGTAGGATTTAATTTCTTATTCTTTTTTTTAATATTTATGCGTGTATTTAGAAATATCTAAGTATACATCATCATATGTATATATCAGCGTTCTGGTTGCTATAGTACAAGCTCTGCCTAGTTTGGGATAAGGCTGCCGTGTAAGATGTATAATATTATTGTCTGAGTTCTAACGTATATATATGTTACGTGTCAGAAGGCACATCCCCGATAGAGGTGTACGTGTCGGCTGTATCGTCCCCGTCCCGCTTCTGGGTGCAGTTCGTGGGACCGCAGGTGGCACAGCTCGACGAACTCAACGAAGTCATGACCGAATACTACGGCAAGAAGGAGAACAGGGAGGCGCACGCTGTCAGTACTACTATTTGATTACAGTCTTTTTTATGGTATATGGGGCAAATGAGCAGACGAATCGCTGATGGTAAACCACCCGAAAAACCAGAGGCGTCAAAAGTGCGTTGCTGGCCTTTTAAGAGGGAGTACGCTGTTTTCTTGAAGGCTTAAAGGTCGTATTGGTCCGGGAATACCGCATGCGACAGTTCATTCCATAGTTTTGTTGTGTGTGTCTGGAGAATAGCACAGTCATGGACTGCCAACCATCTAGATGATGAAAATGAAACTCCTGTCGCGTAGGACGATGGGGGTAGTCTTTAAAATATTACTTGATCTCGGTTAAAGGTTACTAACAAACCGACCAAGTATCGTTTGACTGCACAGTTGGTTTAGTGGTTTGTGCAGTCGGTATGCTGCTTGGTACTGCGCTGAGTATTATGGGTTCAAGTCCCACGTGTTATAACACTTTGTGTGATCCACAGACTGTTATTTTTGAGTCTGGGTGTTCTATGTGTCCGTTATATGTATGATTGTAAAGGCCCCCCGCGACACAGTTTTTATTCATGATTCGTCATGTTTAATCAGTTAATTTAACTGTCGTAGTACAAGTTTGCGCTTAGTTTTAAGCTGGATGGAGTTGTGTGACAGATGTTCAAGTATTTATTGACTTATTCTTCTAAACTGTTATTAAATTGTTTGTTGCAGCTTTCTAATGTATGTGTGGGACAAGTGGTTGCAGCAGTGTTCCGTCACGACGGCAAGTGGTACCGCGCTCGAGTTGACGATATCAGGCCGAACGAGTTTGATGCATCGCAAAAGGTAATTAAAAATAAAAAAAAATAATGCCGCTTCACACTAATCGCATGTCTGTTATGTAACATCTCACATACAGATCGACGAAGCCTCGCACCACGCGCTTATTGATCAAATAAATAGCGCCACGGTTACCTGTAACACACTTCCGTCCCTTTGCATTATATCACTCGTAAATACTGCAGGGAAGCGAAAGAAAAAATATACAAATATACACATATTAATAAAAAATAACAACAACCCATAATGTCCCACTGCTGGGCTCGGGTCTCCTCTCAGGAGAGGGTTAAGGCCATTCGTCCCCACGCTGGCCAAGTGCGGGTTGGGGACTGGCGAGAATACGTTGTGGCTACGTAAATCTTGCCGTTGGATGTTTTTAAGCCGCCCGAAGGCCTCCAACTAAGCTTCACGACTGTTATCGTATGATAACAACCGGGACCGACTGCTTAACGTGACCTCCGAATCACGGAGACGCTCATGGTAACATGCTACCAGCGGTCACCCATCCAGGTACTGACCGCGCCATCGTTGCTTTTTAATATACACATATATATACCAAATGATAAAAATATATTTCTCCCATGATTATAAGGTAAAAGAGTAGATAATTAAATACTTATAATACATAGACAAGATGTAATATTTGTATTTTCATCGTTATATTAAAAAATTACGTCGTAGGTAGCTCCCTGCAGCTTCACGTGGCTATTATCCACAGTATTATTATCCATGTACTCGCTATCTGTGCGAAGTTTCATATGCTCGTACATTGTATGAGAAAATAAATTCTCCCCAATTTTTTTAAATAGTTATTTTGCTATTCGTCGAGTGGAGAGAAAGCCAAAAATTAACTGATAAAACTTGATTCAGCCGTTTTTACATATGTATTATTAATTTTTTTTTTTTTTTTTTTTATATTTAAGCTGCCAAAATGACTCTGCCCTGCCTGATGGAAAGCTTGAGCAGAATCCAAGAGTGGTGGTCACCATCCTCAATGCGAAAAAGAACAATGCAGTATGGTGACCCACACTATGGCGGCCTGGGGGGAAAGGGNCTGCCAAAATGACTCTGCCCTGCCTGATGGAAAGCTTGAGCAGAATCCAAGAGTGGTGGTCACCATCCTCAATGCGAAAAAGAACAATGCAGTATGGTGACCCACACTATGGCGGCCTGGGGGGAAAGGGGATGGTGAGGGGGATAGGGGGCGTTGGATTGGGGTATGGGCCTCCGGTATCCTCACTCACTCGATGAAACACAGCGTAAGCGCTGTTTCACACCGGTTTTCTGTGCGGCCGTGGTATCACTCCGGTCGAGCCGGCCCATTCATGCCGAAGCGTGGCTCTCCCACGGTATAATATATAATAATAATCATTATCACTAAATATATGATGCTTCTGTATGTTATAGGTGGCAGACGTGTTCTATCTAGACTACGGTGATAGCGAGTACGTCGCGACCCACGAGTTGTGCGAGCTGCGCGCCGATCTGCTCCGGCTTCGATTCCAGGTTAGTATAATTAATGCTTTACGTGTATATGAATACAAGATTTTTCTTCTGAGGCCTATTTCGGTGAAGCAGAATTCGTACAACGACGGTCCTTATTCCCTGGGCGTTTTCTACCTGTCAACCTTTGGGTGGTGTAAGGAATCTTGGCGAAACGGTTTGTGGATATCCTGATTACAAGCGGGCGCGCATTTCAGATTAGAACTGCTTGATTGAAAAACGAAAAGCTCACGAAGTCGGAATTGTGGAACTCATATATTCTAAAAATAGATTCATTATTAAATTATTGTAATCTATTTGCAAAATAAACGATTTTATGTATTACTACTAGTATACGTTGTTGTTAATGTTCTTTAAAAACATTGACTTTTTTTGCAGGCTATGGAGTGTTTCTTGGCAGGAGTTCGACCTGCCCCGCGTGAAGACACCCAACCTGAACGTTGGCATCCTCAAGCTGTTGAACGCTTTGAAGAACTTACACAGGTATGAAAGAATATAGTTCCTACAACTATTCGGATTTTAGTCTGTGCGTGCACGTGCACGTACAGTGACGTTAGAAGTGAAACCAGAGAGAACCAATTTAGATAGTCTGTAGCCGGTGTTGGTCTAGCGTCGAATGTATGCTGTTGTCCAGTTGTGACGGAGCGTTTATAAAACGGCAGCATAATACTTGAGCCAATGTCATGTATTGAAAAGAAACAACAACCCCATACTCGAACTAGGCATATACTTGTATTCTTTTTTTTTTTATATATTTAAGCTGCCAAAATGACTCTGCCTTGCCTGATGGAAAGCATGAGCAGAATCCAATAGTGGTGGTCACCATCCTCAATGCGAAAAAGAACAATGCAGCATGGTGACCCACACTATGGCGGCCTGGAGGGAAAGGGGATGGTGAGGGGGATAGGGGGCGTTGGATTGGGGTATGGGCCTCCGGTATCCTCACTCACTCGATGAAACACAGCGTAAGCGCTGTTTCACACCGGTTTTCTGTGAGGCCGTGGTATCACTCCGGTCGAGCCGGCCCATTCATGCCGAAGCGTGGCTCTCCCACGTTTAAATCTAATGGTTTAAACGGTGGTATAGTTGTTATATGTGCAATTAGATTACGCACATTGTGCTGCATGATAAAGAAGAAAGATATGATGTAAAGAAAAATGCTCGCAAAATGTTATATGTCATGTAGAACAGCGGTAAGGAACTGTTTTGGGAGCAATACAATGTTTTTCAATCATGACTTAATATTGCGTAATATTTGTTGCAGGTGGCTCGGTGGAAAACCTTATTGTCGAGGACATGCACATACAAAAAAACACCGACAGTTGAAGGAGAGAAAGAGAAAGAAATACCCGGTATCAAGCTGTTTGAGCCCTCTAGTGGTAAGTGGCGTTATTTAATTATTTTCTTGATTACCCTCATGGTGTAGTAGCGATCGTTCTTCGTAGGTTTCTTAAAAAAAATTATATTAACATAGACTATTAGCGTTATTAATTATAAAACTGTTATAAAAGAAATGAGGTCTATAATGAAATATAAGATATATGACATTTAAATGTCATATATCTTTGTTAGAAGTCTGGATCCAGTTGCTTATACACTTGCTTTTATTCTTGAGAAGACTATTTTTTTCGAGAAACAGTATATACCCGGTCAATCTGTATTTATAAGAGTTGACTGCCTCGTTGGCGCAGTGGTAGCGTAACGACTGCTGAGCTTGGGTGTCGGGTTCGATCTCGGGGTCGGACCAAATCTTAGTATGACCAACAAATATTTGTTTCGGAGTTTGGGTGTTTTCTATGTATCATATTTACTAAAATAAGTATATAAGTACTTATATCAGTTGCCTAGTACCCTTAACACAAGCTTCGCTTAGCTTGAGACTACATGGCGTTGTTTTAGTTATCCCAAATGTTTATTATATGTTATTATATATTATTGTTAAATTATTTAGTGTACTCTTTAAAAATTCTTCACCGGTAGAGCGATAGAGCATATTATAGTTAGTTTTTTTTTCTTTGTTTTTGTTTTTTTTAAAAAGACAACTCCCGCATTAGGAATATAAATTCCTGTGTCGCGGGGATCTTTACAAACATACATGAAACGGACACAAAGTACACCCAGACTTAGAACAACAATTTATGGATCACACAAAGTGTTGTCCCATGTAGGATTTGAACCCACAACACTTAGCGCAGTAGGTAGCGGTGTGGCGACCACTGAAACCACTAGGCCAATCGTGTAGTCCAAGTTAGTATGACACGGGATGTTTTAATGATGGCAATAAGCTAGCTATTTCATAAACTTTTATAGTGGATTTAAAGCATGGGCTTATCTACATAAAGATATTTCATCATTGTCTTCTTGAGATGGCTGACTAGTCCGTTGTTGAAGCAGCAGTGCCTCTTAGTGTATAAAAATGTTTGCTATATCTCTTCAGAGGGTGAGGTGGACATCGGCGGTGTTCTAGTGACGGAGGGATGGGCAGAACTTGGTCCCAACGAAAGACCGACCCCACCACGGCACATGAGACCGCCCTTCGGAGACCTCGGGAACTCACGGTGAGTAAAAAGAACTCAAATTGTTATAATTTTGAAAGTGTAAATTATTGACTTTGTTGTTAGGTATATTATAGTATGTAATAGGTAATTCAAGTGTTTTTTTTAAATCAAATCAATATTTAAAATAATTGTTAGTCTCCTGCGGCCAGTATATACCGTGGGAGTGCCACGCTTCGGCATGAATGGGCCGGCTCGACCGGAGTGATACCACGGCCTCACAGAAAACCGGTGTGAAACAGCGCTTACGCTGTGTTTCATCGAGTGAGTGAGGATACCGGAGGCCCATACCCCAATCCAACGCCCCCTATCCCCCTCACCATCCCCTTTCCCCCCAGGCCGCCATAGTGTGGGTCACCATGCTGCATTGTTCTTTTTCGCATTGAGGATGGTGACCAACACTCTTGGATTCTGCTCATGCTTTCCATCAGGCAAGGCAGAGTCATATTGGCAGCTTAAATATAAAAAAAAAAGAAAAAAAAAAAGGAAACGTATAACTTGGTTTCTTGCTTATATTACGATTTTTTTAAGTTATTACTAAAAAGTATTTCTGTTTATGCATTTTTTTTACTTTGTTATCAAAGTGAAGAAAATATCTAATGTAGATAGCAAGATTATTTAAACAAAATAAAATAGGTAAAAATTTATAGAACTTATGGTAAATAACAGGTCCATAAACTTAATCTCAAAAAAAGTGCGGTCAATTCATACCTCCCTCAGGCCTACATATTTGCACCTGAGGCGCAAATATATAATGTATAAAGTGTATGGAGAATGAGTTTGTTTCAGCAGGTATAAACCTACTCTATATTGTTATTTTTATTATTATTACTATTTTTTTTTTCTTTTTTTTCCTTTTTTATATTTTTAAATTCTTATTGTAATAATTGTGTTACTTGTGTGTACTACTAAAAATTATAAACACTCGATGTCCATGATATGGTTGTCTGGAAGAGATCACGGTGAGCGTTAAGACCGCCATTAGTTGTATTAATCTTTTTTGTCACTCATTTCACTTAATGTTTGGAAATATGTACGCAATGAAGATAAATAAATAAATAAAAAATATATTCTAGAGCTGTTGTTGAAATTTTTACAATTTGTATTTAATTTTGACATTTATCTTTGCAAGCATTCCGATCTAAAATGAAAACGTATGTATTATGAATTTCTTGTCTTGTAATCCGTATCCCAAACTTAACAAAGTAATAATAATTTTATACTTTTACCTTCCTACAGAGTGTTGGGCATGATGGATGTCCGCAGTTCCTCAGTGCCCAAGGATCATAAAGACGATGCTTCACAAGATAGATTGTCGAACGACGACTCCACACAAGGTAATTGAGAAGTTTCAATATCATTTATAATCGACTACGTGTAGTAAATGTATTAATTTATTTGATCTTATTTACATCTTAATCAATTTGTCACTCTCTAAGACTTATTTTTGACAATATAATTACAAAAGTTTTGCTGAAAAGAATGAAAAATATCTAGTTCACTCTCTGTGCTTGTTCGGTAAAATGTACTCTGAAGAAGACAAAGCACATTATGATATACTAGCTGTTGGCCGCGGCTACGCACGCGTATATGTCGGTTATCGCCGCTAATAATAGCCTATGTGTTATTCTAATGTATAAGCTATATTAGTGTAAAGTTTCATCCAAATCAGTTGAGTACTTTTTACGTGAAAGAGTAACAAACATTCATACTTACAAACGGCCTCACAGAAAACCGGTGTGAAACAGCGCTTACGCTGTGTTTCATCGAATGAGTGAGGATACCGGAGGCCCATACCCCAATCCAACTCCCCCTATCCCCCTCACCATTCCCTTTCCCCCCAGGCCGCCATAGTGTGGGTCACCATCTGCATTGTTCTTTTTCGCATTGAGGATGGTGACCACCACTCTTGGATTCTGCTCATGCTTTCCATCAGGCAAGGCAGAGTCATTTTGGCAGCTTAAATATAAAAAAAAAAAAAAAAAAACTCTCCCGTTAGTTATATTAGTAAGATTGTTTACAGCGGTGTTATTACGATAACTTTTTGAGATATTCCCTAAGGGTATACATATAATAAAATTGGAAGAAATCATTGTCTCTATATTGAGGATATTCAAGAAAAAATAGTGTGGGGGTCCTTATTAAAGTAACAAATCTAAAAACCTGCCTGATAATGGTCTATACAAAATTAAAGCTATCAAATTAAAAATAATATGATATTTGAAGCTAAAATACATATATAACAATAAAGCCAAAAATAGAACATATACAACTTCCATGGCGATGTTCGATGTGCTTTATCCCCATGTCTATATTCCCGAAGAGTTCTTCTTAAATTTTAATTCTTTATTTTTCAGATACCGATCGAGTGACAACATCACAATCACTTGCATCGGGTCTACATGAAGCCCACAAGCCTTTATCCATATCAAACTTCGACTTATCCTACCCAGACAGATCTCTGTCCCAGCCTCAGTTAAACGGCTCCAACGAGAATTTCCTACACGTAGAGAAACAGAACCTCGAGAATGAAGGGTCCAAGGACACCTTAGTGCCTCCTACTCCTGGGGCGCCCATACACTCAGTGTCATCTCGAGATGAACTTAAGGCGAATATGAATAGGATAGATTCCCACCATAGTAATTTAGAATTTCTTGGTAAATAAAGTCTATTTAGTTTTTTTTTATTTATTTAGTCGTACGATATAGATTTCTAGTCGCAACGACGAAACCTGTATAATATTTTGTGTTATAATCTGGTACAAAAGTAACTAGATTTGTATACTGAAAAACGCTGAAAAAATAGAGATGACCTTACCTATAATATATAGTTTAATACATAGTGTTTTAGTAGATTTTTTTTATTAAAATTTTCTTAAAACAAATTACTATTGCAAATGCGGCTCTTCTTGATATCGTGTCAGCCCTATTCTGTAAAATTAATTTATGTCTCAAAAACAAAACGCATATAAATTTATATAACTGTAAGTTGTACTGAAACGTTGCACTTTTTGTTATTTAATTTAAGAGGAAAATGAAAAAATGCCGAACTTAATTATTTTTCTTCGAATTTGACTATTTCAGTGTAAACATAAGTTTTATCGACTTACCTGTTCTTATAGTACAATGTAAATAAAGCGTATTATGTAGATGTCCTACAATTGTATCTAATTTAAGGAATGTGTACATCACATGAGTCTCAAATTATGATATTACTGTGTCATTCATTAGTTAAACACTACTAAAGAGATTTAATTTGAATACTTTGGACATTCAAATTCTTGTTTTCTTTTTAATGTGATTGATGATGATTAATGTTCTATGCAAATGCCTTATTTGAACCATATTGTCTAAGTTGAACCTTCTTTTGCATTGTTTGTTTAAATAAAGTAAAAGATACACATCTTTTTAGATAAAAAGCTAACAAACTGATTTGTTAATTATTAATTAGGAGAGTTTAAGAGTGTCTCAATTAAAAGTTCGCCTAATTTTTTTTTCGTGTGGTAACCACCTCAGATTTTCACTACAAAGGGGTCTGTGGTGGGGTGGTGTGGCGGAATAGAACCGACCAAACACACACGGTGTGCGCCTGCGCCACTCTGCACCTGAAATAAGAGCGATTCAAGAACAGCTGGCTTGAAGTCATCCAGTCAAATCATTAACCAGGTTTTGGGGGACAAATAATGCGAGTACCACCTTCGGGTGTACTCTTTTTAGGCGACATTTAGGCGCACACAAACGTAGTACAGTCTTCATAACTATATTAAGTTGTTAATACAACAAATTTGTCTTATTTTCTGCATGTATTTTTTTTTGTACTTAACCTCCTTAGATTTGTATAAAGCATCTTAATGTAGACATCTAACTTAAAATGCAAAATTAAGTGAATTGGTTACTTTGTACTTAACTTGTACACCTCTATTTTTAATAATAAATATATTACAGTTTCATATGACTATATAATATAGCCTTATAAAACAACATATGTTTAGAAAGTGATTAAAAGAAATTTAGATGCAAGGAAGATAGAAAAACCTCCCTAGTCTGCGAATACTTGAGCTTTAATATATTTACGATGGATATTACGTAGTGGATCTACTTTCTCCTATATCTAACTATAGAACTAAGTAGGCGATTCTTTGTTGTATCAGAATGTTTATTTTTGGTTTATATTTTGGTGTTTCTAACCATGAAGACTATTTAAAGTAAATTAACAATCATCTTGGAGAGTACAAACGTTAGATGTTAAAACATTTTGTATAGTAATATTCATAACATAAAGAAAACCTAGATAGATCTATATGAGATGGTGGCTATTAAACATTGCCTCTTCATTCGGACATTACAAAATATTGTACAATATTATTTAATTTACTTTTTGTAGGCTGAGATGGTTTATGTAAGTTTCGCTTGTTACAAAGCTATAAGTTGATTCTTCAATAAATAGTAATGTGCATGTAAATATACAGATACAAATGAATAAACTTATACGAGATTCGATCGATTCTTGTTAGACGGTTAAACTAAAGATTGGCTTGTCATACGTATTTACTAAAATATGTATACTATAGTGTTACCTGATAAAATAATAATTGAAACCATGTCTTATACTAATTATTTGGTCTTCCCGTACATTCTCAATACAGCACGCCAGAATAAATAAAGTCAAATTAAAATTATACTTAATTCCGATAAGAGCAAAACATTTGCTGCACGATTATTTAAACAGTGATACGTTGTCATGTAAATATTAGTCTTATTACACATTAAAGTTATTGATATACAAGAAGATACTAGAAGTTTAGCATAACGAACTACCTTTCTATATACATATACGTATTTTTTCTTCTCGTGGCTCATGACCCGCGTCTATAAACCATTAAACCTTGTTGTAAATAAAGATATTACTAGATATATGCCATTATGTATATTTATGATAATATATATAAATTCATTCTACAAGTTTGCGGCAAAGATTCTTAACTGTGTTTCACTCTTAATTAGAAGACCTGTTTTATTTTACGTTTTGCGTTACATATGCATAATCCATTGTTTTTACTGAGACAGTATTTTCATTTAGATCGGTAATTTATTGTGAAAGCACCTTCATATTTACACTGCCTTTTATTATCTTTTAAGTATTTAAAATGCTCTTGTAATAAATCCGCTGTGATATAAGCTTGCCAAGCTTTTCTATTGTTAAATAGAGCTAATAGCTAGCTTATCATTATCATGGTTTAAGCAACCATATTGCGCTTGTTTGCCACCCTAGAAGTATATAACAATTGTATAGGTATAAAAGATGGTGCTAACTAATTTGTATAGATACATTGCTACACCTGTGTATTGGGTACATACATGTATGTAAGTGTAACGACGCGTAGTCAAGATGGTGGCACAGCAACACATTATATTAGTACAACCTTGTAATATTCTCCAATGCACATCAAGTAGAACGGTTAGGATATGAATGTCCCCGCATTACTCCAACCGGCGCCATTTATATCATCTGACATTATCGATCATATTCAATACTAAATACCTACTTGCGCTCTCTGTGCAATTATATAAATTATTAGTAATGGGAATACCTCTTATAGTTTTTTCGTAGTATTATTTCATGTTAAGTATATATTTTTCCACCCGATTATTTTATGTTGTAACTTAGCTACAATATGAAACAATAAGAACAATGAACTCCTTTTGTCTTGGTTCCTAGTGAACGATAGGCCTAATAGACCTATCCTTAAATGGCATGGCTTCTAAGGATAGGTTCAACCCATTTAAAATAATTGATTAAGTAAGTTTTTTTTAAATAAGAAGTTTTACTTGTTTCAAAGTTGTTAGCATTCGGATATATTTTGTGACATGTTGTACTTTCGAATAAGTTTTTTGGAAAATAGAAATATTTGTGGAAGGAATTTGTTTTTCATTTTTACCCTTTTTAAAACCTTAACTGGAATCATGGTAGGTATTATTGGCATGTCGGATTCAAACCTTCAAAAGACACTTTCACATATAGTGAGATGGCCTATCTATACAGCAATAGATTGCTTGACTAACGGCTTGAGTAGTTAGGGGTCATAGTATATAATAGTAGAAACTTGTTTTTCAGGCATTGTGCCTAATTGAGGCCATGCAAAACTTAGCAATTATGTTTATAATGAACCGAAAAACCCATGTCATTGTTCGTATTCAAACATCTTTAAGAAGCTCACTTGAACGTGCTAAGTGGTAGTAATCGGTGTACATTTCACTTTAAACCTACGAATATACAAAACAATGCTTGTCATAAATGGATAATGAACGGTTCGAAAGCGTAGAAGCTCTCTACAAAATTGTTATCTATTATACGCTTTAAATTGTTGCAAACTACTACCATTTAAAGTAAAATTGCTTGTAGCAAGCGATGTACGTGTAATAACGTAATGGTGAAAAAGAAACCAGGAAACAAAGAAAAAAATGTATGATGTATCTTTCTGTACTGACAATTATATTTTATTTTTATTATTATTAGAGAAACATTTGTCAGGATTAATTTTTAATTGAGCTATCTCGCATATAGGCGCAGATTACGACTTGCGCGGACATCAGAAAAATTGGGATAGACTTGTCGATTCGATTAGTCGACCTTTTTTCAAAACGATTAGTCGACTAATCGATCAAAGTAATGATCGATACATCATCTAAATCATCATTACTTTTTCTGTGCCTTTCTCACTCGTATCACTCATGGCAGAGCGGTGATGGTCACGTAGACTTGTCTACATTGGTGGTAGAGGCCAATAGATAATACCTACACTATACTAGAAAGTAGAGGCGGACAAAACCCTCGTATACTATCATCATACCTATACCTACATAATTATGTTAATATTTTTAGTTGTTTTTTATTGTTACAAGTCTGTGTAATTATTACTGTAAGCAAAAAAAAACTTCCGTAAATGAGGCATAATTCTTGAAACTTACTGCTTGTATCTTAGTTATTTCAGACGCCCAATAAAAATCTTGTTTTAAATTTAGATTAATTATCAATGCGTTTATGTGAATAATTCTGTGCAATGGTAATGAATGAATGTAACGTAACAGCAAAGATGATTTAAAATTAAGTTTGATAAAAGCAATTGGAATGGCGTTTTGGCTATTCTTCGTCGCGTTTTGAAGGTTCTATCCATTGTTTGCAATATTATAATAAAAAACGTATTGTAGATGCCTATTAGTATTATATAAATAAGACTTTATTAAAATTGTTATAACTTATGAATGAAACAAAAACTTTAAAAGATTATGTAAAATAGATGCAAAAAATCAAGGAGCACGGACTGCACGGAATACGGAAACTCAACAAAGATTAACTAATTATTTATTGGGTTGATTGCATAATTAAACTACTCTAATAATACCTACTATTATAAATTTGAAACTGCATTGAAACATCAAACACTTTTTTAAAAGTATTCATTTCAGGAAGCCAGAGAAGCAGTAAATAAATGGTTTATGACTCATAATTATCTTACTGCAAGTCTCTAAGCATCTCAATTTACCTTTTATTATTGTTATATTACAAAAGCGTGGCGCTCATAGCCGAGTTGCACTCGGTGATTAGAAACAATCATCGAGGGTAAGCAACGATGGCGCGGTCAGTACCTGGATGGGTGACCGCTGGTGGCATGTTACCATGAGCGTCTCCGTGATTCGGAGGTCACGTTAAGCAGTCGGTCCCGGTTGTTATCATACGATAACAGTCGTGAAGCTTAGTTGGAGGCCTTCGGGCGGCTTAAAAACATCCAACGGCAAGATTTACGTAGCCACAACGTATTCTTGCCAGTCCCCGATGGTGGCACGATACCATGAGCGTCTCCGTGATTCGGAGGTCACGTAAAGCAGTCAATCCCGATTGTTATCATAGGAGAACAGTCGTGAAGCTTAGTTGGACTTTTGGGCGACTTAAAAACATCCAACCACTAAAAACCCAACCCACGCTAGGACAGAAACGTATGGCCTTAACTCTCTCCTGAGAGGAGACTCGAGCCCAGCTGTGGGACATTGTGGGTTTAATTTATGTTACTCATTTCGGTTATTTGTGTACGATCCTTTATTATGATACCCCTCAAATACCAAATACTGAAATTTTGTTCTGAATTCTATGATTTAATTTTGATTATTATTTTTTTGATGTGTGTTATGTAGTTTATTTAACTTTTTAATTAAATTGGTCTCATTCAAAGAGGAATCAATTCAATATAAACTTTATGTAACTTGATTAAACCTATTTAGATGTGAAATGCGTAAGTGTTCTTGAAAAAAAAAGGAATTTAAAAAATATACTTTAAATTTAAGTGTTAAAAATGTGATTCCTAGTCCTCGGGAAGAACTTCGATCCAAGAAAACAAGGGCCTAAGAAAAGGTAGCACCAAAGAACTGACCAAGTGTTAATACGTGGATACTAGCAGTACTTGTTTTGCTGGAATTTCTTTTTCAAAACAGCCTGTCCCGCCAAACAGTTTAAATCAAAAATACCTAAATAAATATATAAGAAGTAACTGGCTTCAAAAGTTGATTAACTTATTAAAAGAACTCGTCGAAGGTCAATTAACAGGTCAGTAACAAAATTATTATACACTTTTACATGGATCGTTTGTTTCGTTTTAATCGTCGTGGCTTATACATCATATTACAAAACCAATTGATTTGAATTAATAGGCATAAATATTACATAATAACTTTGTTTGTGTTCTGCAAAAATAAAACGATCGCTACCACAGAATTCTATCTATGCATATTGCAATAAATCCAATCTAGTTGCGATACAGACTATTTTATATATATATTTAGCACAGTCGAGACAATACTTGGATTATAGTTACTTTTAACTCAATAGTCGGAAAGAACCGACCTGGTAGCAAAAATGAGATCGGTCCTCAACATATTTATTCGACCGATAGATGGGAGAAGCCTCTGCGGCTTCCCCTAGGTTAAGCCCGTTGTCGACCCTGGAGGGGACTTGAAGTTACACGGTACGGGTCTTCCTCAGATCGGGTGCCTGAGACCGGCCGTTCGGGGCCCAGAGACCTAAAAGAAGGGTCAAAGGGTCCCGAGAAGCCGGAGATCCGAAGGTATTTTACACCTCGTCCACAAAAGAAATGGATTGCACATTCAGAGAACGATACTTCACTTTTAAGTTTGTTGTTCAGCTAACATATGAAGTTTATAATGTACATTAATGTCTTAAATTGTTATTTTGTTCGGGCGTTTTCTGTTTCTCATCGATATCTTAACCGATTTTACTGAAGACGTGTTGATGTTCTCAATTCGGCTGTATTATTTCAATATTACCAGGTATTATCTTAGAACTCTGTCATGAACATATTAGATATTTTTTTCTGTTATGTAAATGCTTACCTACTAACTTCCCGCTGGATTCTACTGGAGAACTGTGGAACTTATTTCTTGAAAAAATCTTTTTATCAAAATATAAAAATTTTCTCACATACATACTTTTAGCGTATGTGCGAATCTACTTATCGAGATCGGTGTACTATCTACGTTTTGACAAGCTGTATTTTTACCCGACTTCGAAAGAAGGAGGGTTATGTTTTTCGAGTGTATGTAAGTATGTATGTATATTTCTTTGGTACGCCCAAGAGCCTAAACGGCTTGTCGTATTTTCATGTAAGTGGTGTCAATATGATTCGTCTTAGTCGTAAGAGTGACACTGGGTACATCAAAATTAAAAAAAGCTATATTAAGGATTTTTGGAGCCAAAAAGTAATTTAAAAACATCATAATCATAAATCGAGGGTGTTATCAAAGTAAAGAATTTCTAACGGCGATTACGAATATCTATATAACTACTAAGTTTTATTTAAAAAAAAACTGAACTTAATAAAGATGACAGATATTGACGCAGTCGGTTTTTTTTTTTAAATAATTTTGCTTGTTTTCTATACAGTACAAGTAAAAGACAAGTGAAAAGTAACCATCAAAGACTTCAGTTCCGCTCCAAGAGTTACGGGTAGGAAGAAAATGTTAATATAGTGTTACTGTAATACATAAAAAAATACAACCATCTATAAATATATCTAAAAACTTGATAAAAACCAAATTTTAGAAACTAAATGACGTAACAATCACGGTTCTTTAAATATAACAAAGCGAATTCGAAGCATTCGTTGAGAACGGATGCTAAGGAAAGCGTTATGCAAAATTACGTAAAAGTTATCAGCGACACGGTGCGTTGAGATGTCAATTAAAGTTTGAACGATTGAACATTTTAACTAAACTTTAATCAGTTTTCCTTCTTCCTTCTTCACTTTGCTACCTTAGTTTTTTTTAATTAACACACGAATCCTTTACATTCGTATATCATTGGCAGAATTGTCGACAAAGGCACAGTTTGCCATTTCCAAAAAAAAACATTTCAACAGGCAAATCATATTTTTAGTTCATTGTAACCGAAATTGAAATGGGACACTAGCACTAATATTGGGTATAACCAAGAATATGTACTATTTTTTTTCCTTTATTGCAACAGGACGAACTTGTCATGTTACTTCATAGTTTGTTTTATTTATTTATTGAAACAATATAAAGTACACACTAACTTACATGTAAGATGCCACATAAACTCATTCGAGTTTTTCCGTACATCAGTGTCATCACCAAAACATTTAAATCTCAAATACTTCATCATATAAAACAATATAAATATTCTAGAACTCAACAGGGATATACACAATTAATGATAAATTAGTTTAAAACATTTATTTCTTTAGTGGCTTTAAAAGACTGCCGGTGACGTAGAGGTAGCGTGGTTGCTGTATTAAAGGTCTCGAGATCAATTGCCGGGTCGAATCAAATACCTGTATGACCTGAAAATATTTGTTACGGAGTTTGGATGCTCTCCTTTATGTTTGGGGTAGTGGGGGCGAACCACAATCTTTCGCCCCCAGCCAACCTCACCTGCACGCGGTGCACCCTGCTAGATAACAAACGAGGCTCTGGCGACCGACCGATGGCGGTATATCCATCCCAAAAGGCATAACTAAATACAATAGGCCGGTGATGGGCAGCAGCGTCACCGGTGCAACAAGTTACGCCCTGCGATCACCAACCCGCCTGCCCAGCGTGCTGATTATGGCGAAAACCTCCATGAGTAAGCAACAGAAGCCACGGCCCCCAGTTCCCGGTAGTCCCGCTATTCCTGGTCATGGTGGCGACCACGGTTACGGCGGGACACGGGTGCTAAGAATCACCGGGTTACGGGAGGCCACCACAAACGACTGACCCTGGCAACGTTCAACGGCCGCACGTTACGGCTAGACTCGCATCTGGTACAACTTGAGGAGGAACTTGGGAAGATTAGGTGGCATATCTTAGGGTTATGTGAAGTCCGATGAGAGGGGGAGGATACCATAATCCTGGACTCAGGTCACCTGATGTACTTCCGCGAGGGAGACCAAAGATCCCAATGTGGCGTGGGGTTTCTGGTAAACAAGTCGCTTTCTGGCAACGTTGTGGAAATTTCTAGTGTGTCGAACAGGGTAGCGTACCTCATTGTCAAGCTTACCGAGAAGTATAGCCTCAAGGTAATACAAGTGTACGCACCGACCTCGGCTCACTCAGACGATGAGGTGGAGGATATGTTCGATGACATATCGAGGGCCCTCCACTCCACTATTAAAACCCACAACAGCGTTGTTATGGGTGACTTCAACGCGAAAGTAGGAGTACAAACCTGCGGCGAATCGGTAATAGGATCCCATGGATTTGGAAAAAGGAATCATAGGGGGCAAATGCTCATCAACTTTCTCGAGCGGGAGGGGCTGTTTTTGATGAACTCATTTTTCTAGAAGCGGCCTCAAAGAAAAGAAAAAAAAAGCCTGGACGCTATGACCAAAAATGAGATCGATTTCATCATGAGGGGCAGGAAGCACATATTCGGAGACGTCTCAGTGCTTAATAGGTTNGAGAGGACATTAGGGTTAATGAAGGAAAGACGTGAGAACCCGCCAGTCACTTCATCGGCAAAGCTGGCTCTAAACCGAGAGATTAGTAAGCGTGTACGACACGACCTCCGATGCTCCAACACTATTTTGATTGAAAGAGCAATCGAGCAGAATCGGGGGTCAAAAGTGTTTGTGAAATCTCTTGGAAGAAGCCATTTGACGAAGCTGACCACCGTAAGCGGAGAAGTCGTTGCTTCCAAGCTGGCTGTCCTTTCGGAAGTAGAAAGCTTCTATGGCGATTTGTACGCTTCGCATACATCTCGACCTGATCCCGAAAATGAGGACACTCGAGCCACATTAACACGCCACTTCACCGAAGATCTGCCAGAAGTCAGCATTGACGAAATCGAGATGGCTCTTGGACAGCTGAAAAATGGAAAAGCCCCTGGAGAGGATGGCGTTACTACAGAGCTGTTAAAGGCTGGAGGTAAACCCGTATTAAAGGCGCTCCAAAAGCTTTTCAACGCTGTACTGTTCGAAGGGAGGACTCCAGAGGCGTGGAGTAGGAGTGTGGTCGTCCTGTTCTTCAAAAAGGGAAATAAAACCATGTTGAGGAACTATCGGCCCATTTCCTTCCTGAGCCACGTCTATAAGCTGTTTTCAAGAGTCATCACGAACCGTCTTGCGCGAAGACTCGACGAATACCAGCCACCGGAGCAGGCTGGGTTTCGGAGCGGATATGGCACCATAGACCACATCCACACAGTGCGACAGATAATACAGAAGACCGAAGAGTATAATCAGCCCCTGTGTCTAGCATTTGTGGACTATGAAAAGGCCTTTGACTCGATCGAGATCTGGTCTGTTCTGGACTCCTTGCAGCGTTGCCAAGTAGATTGGCGTTCATCCAAGTGTTGAGATGTCTCTACAAAGCCGCTACTATGTCCGTCCAAGTACAGGTTTAGCATACAAGACCCATACCATTGCATCGAGGACTGAGACAAGGGGACGTTATATCCCCGAAATTATTCACTAATGCAATGTAGGACCTGTTTAAGACACTGCACTAGAAAATGTATCAACATCAATGGCGAATACATCACTCATTTGCGATTTGCAGATGACATCGTCATCATGGCAGAAACGCTGCAGGACCTACAACAGATGCTGAACGACCTGGCTGACTCGTCTGTGCGCATCGGCCTATCGATGTCCAGCTCCTGCCAGCCGTCTTGCGCAAATCATCGCTCCACCTGGCTTGTGGACGTCCTACACTACGTTTGCCGAGACGCGGTCTCCACTCAAGAACTCGTTTACCCCAACGGTTATCGGTTCTTCGGCAAATGTGGCCAGCCCACTGCCACTTCAGCTTGCTAATTCTGTGGGCTACGTCGATGACCCTGGTTCTTTGTCGGATCACCTCGTCTATGTCCAGCAGTGGACTGCGATAGGCCGATGATTGAGTGGATGCTCTCTATTTATGAAAATATATAATACATTCATATCGGTTGTCTAGTATCCATATTACAAAGCTCTGTTTTGAGTGGGCCTAGATGGCGTTGTGTAAACGTGGTAAATTATTTATTTAAAATACAAAGATTCCAGATGTTTTACGACGGAATTTCTAGGTCATTTATTTGGCTCTTTGTTTATTGGGTTTCTGCTGTTACTCAATGTGCATATGGTGTAACTGCTACCTTACTTAGTAAGAACAGAAACCTTAGTATTGTTAGAGATGTTGTAGTTGTTTTTAGGTAGGACGTTATTGTCGATAATTATATCAGCCGATTATTCTAGCCTTCATAAGAGGAAGTAAATTGTAGCGCATATTAAAATAAAATCCTTATATAAATTTCAAAAGGATACTGAGTTGTTTGCTATTAAAAACTAGTATGCACGGATATACGGTTGTATAAACTCAATTAATTATAAATTAGAATTAAATGATCTTATCTTCCTCAATGTTAAAATTACAGATCAAGTTTAATTGTGGGAGAACCATCAGTACAATTTTGAGCCGCGTCGTTGAAGTGATTTCATTGCATTTCATCGAACCTTCAAGGTACTCCCGGGTGGTTCTACCCTCTGAGAGACCACTACTCCCGAATTCTGCTCATGCTTTCCATCAGGCAGAGTAGAGTCACTCAGGTAACAAAAAAAAATTGAGAGTAGGGACTCTCAATTTTTTTTTGTTACCTGAGTGACTGTGGTTCCTTGAAGGTGAAGGAAAGGTACCTAGGGAGGGCCCTAGAATCCTAATTCTCACTTAAAAACTATACATACCTGGCGCCGGCACGTAACTTGGCCAGATTTCGAAGTAGTGGGTGTAAGTTACCGCAGATTCGGAGGTGTAACAGATATTAAGTAAGTACACATTTTGAATGGTCTGATGTTTTGAGCAGACTGCTTTCTTTTGGCTATCGTCATATGTTGCTTGAAAAGTTAAATGGAGTACAATGAGAACTATGCAAATATAATAATACCTATAAATAATGGAAAATCCTAATCGACCAATATGCTATTAATAATAATATATGTTTACAATCAGGGATTTACATAAATATATATTTTATGTGTCTACTTATTATCAAAATGGAGTGCGAGGATAATTTTTGACGTTTCCGTTATTATGATAAAAATTGTAGGTACTAGAATAACAAATAACAGTTAAATATCAGTCAAGGGGCTCACAAGGGTAAGGTACAACTTTGGCTTTGATTTTTTAATTTAAATAAATCATATCATAATTCTGAGTGGGTAAGCATTCTGATAAACATAAAACCAATTTATGACAACAGTACAGACTGTAGAGTTCAGTCTTACCTTAGAAGTTTTTCGAGCTTTCCAATTCAATGAAAAAGCAATTACTATCCTTCAACACCTACTAAAAAGTCTGTCTAAATCTGCTTCCATTGTGATCTTCAGAGACATTTTTAGTTTTCATTTTACTTTTTTAAGATAAGTAGCGATTATAAAGAAAATTAAATGGCGGGGAATCATAATACTATCTAATTTTTAAAACAAAATATCACTATCATAGTAACAAAAATAATTTGAATTTGGAAGTGACTTGTCCAGTAGCCAGTAACGAAATTAAGTGAGCATTATCAAGGTTCGCTATTCTATTTATTAACTTTTAATTTTGAACTAAGGAATGTTTGACTTGCTTTGTAATTTATTCAACTTTTGCTGAGTATTCCAAAAACCACGAAATACTATATTCATACCTCAGTACAGTGTAGAAGAACCTAGCCAATCTAGTATCTTCGACTCTTGTAGTAGTATCTTGTACCTAATGGCACGCAACAGTGCAATTGACACAATTTTCTTAAACGTAGCTTCCTTTCTGAGCTTATTTCACCTAGATCTAGACATGGTTATCGTTGAGAAAGCAGGCTGATCTACCAGTTAGTGCTTCAAGCATGTTTGTATTGTTGGAAAGTTTGAAATTGCTATAAAGGGAAAGTACAGGCTTCAATGAAGTTACGTTTTAAGGCCTGTAATTCTAGCCTATAGGTAACTTGAACACTAATAACACATTATGAACGAGGACATATTCGAAGAAATATTCTACTTGACCGTTAAAATTTTTGCTCCAAGTCTGTTTGTGAATTTCAACAAAATTTTATTAAAACGCTGTCTGAGAGTCATAAAGTTGAACATTGATAGTCGGATCTTTAATCGATAAAAAACTGAATTAAACTAAAGTTGCGTGGATCAGCTGGTATATAAATAAATTAATAAATAAATATTTTTGGACATTTTAACACACAACGCCATCTAGTCCCAAACTAAGCAGAGCTTGAACTATGGGTACTAGACAACTGATATTAATACATTTATACTTTTTTTGTAAATACATACATATTATACACAAAAAACACCCAAACTCCGGACCAAATATTTGCAGATTATACAAACATTTGGTCCGACTCAGGAATCGAACCCGAGACCTCTAGCACAGCAGTCGCATACGCTACCACTGCGCCACCGAGGCAGTATGTTTAGGTTCACCATAGGTAAACTTCGGACTTAATCTATACTTTGTTACCGATTTTCAGCGAGGCTGTGGCATCATCCGGTCCAGCTGTCTCATCTCCTCTCTGTCTTCATCGTTGAACTGTTAAATATTCGGATATCACCACGTTAGACGGCAAAGAAAATTGTGGATCAGAAACATAAGAGTCTGGACAGGAATCGCCAGTGTAGAACTGTTTCATCTGGCAAAAGAAAGAAAGGAGTACGCTGAGCTGACGGCCAACCGAGTGGAGAGGCATCATAAGAAGAAGAAGATAAATTGTTCGCTGAAAACATCCTCCGACTTCGGCATTTGATTCTGAGCTCTGCCCTATTTGCTTCGTCGGTAAATTAAGGAACAAAAATTTGGCTACTGTTAGTCGCCAAAAGATTAGCAATCACCACACTATGTCGAGGTCTATTACTTAACTGAATTCAGTAAGGAATAGTACACCGGATACACCAACATGGCTTATGACATAAAAAAAGCTCAAGTATTCCACATGCAGAAGTACTAAGTATTTGTAGCTTGTGTAAAATTAGTAGCATTGTAGAAATACACGAGTTCCTATTAAGTACAGGTCATATTCAAAATACACTAGCATTTCTAGATTTATATTACATTTTTTTCAGTCCAATGTCGAAACACGAAATAAGTTCTTTGTTTGCCGAACGAATCATTTGAACAAGTGTGTACTAGATTATTCGAGCTATGCAATTTATTTAATGTGTAACAGTTGTGTGAAATTGAATTTCGTAATATTGCCTCACTAACCTGTTCTAATTTGGCTGACATTTTGTAGCATTCATGTTTTTGAATATGGTACGATTTAAATATTTATATTTGGCAATATAAATAGTTCGTTTGTGAGTGATTAGGAATATGGTGTGCCATGCCACTATTCATAACGTCTAGCTTAATCTTTGATTAAGCTAAATTTACTTGTATACTTAGTTTTTAACTTTTGAAATGTAATGATTCTCTTAGAAAGAAGTTAAGAAAATGAGTCTTGATTAGGACCCTTTTGCTTACTAATAAAAATTTAGCTTCACATTTTTTCGAGCAGATACAATTTATCCATTAATCCGTTGAGTTGTTTTGCGTTTACTTCTCAAACAGAGAATTAATTAATTAATTAATTCTTTAGGTTCGAAGACACCACTGACTTGACTCTTTTAGACAAAAATAGTCAAGTTTAACACCTATTAACCATGCGGAACTTAACAACCTAAAACAAAAGCTCTGTGTTATTTCGTAGTAGATGAACTAAAAGACCGATATACACGCAATCTGTCTCTAAGTTACTTAACTTTCAACACCGGATAAAGTCCGTAGCTAATGCACTAATGACCCAGCACTCGGTATTAGATAGTCTACTGGGTTTGCTATATTTCTGCAGAGACTTATTTCGTTATCAGTTAAAACGTTAAACATCCATCTTTATTTCGACTAATTTCTTGAATTAGTGATAAGTGATTATGACCTCAAAGGGTTCTATTCCCACTCTGAACCAATATTTGTGGTTTACTACGACTATTGAACCCAATCATTTCTTCTGTGCCAGTTATGATGCCTTGTACTCGTATATTATCAGTTTAGAGTCCATAATTAAAACACTGACTAATTTAGAATCAAACGGCATTGAAATAAGTCACGTTTATGTTAAATTAGGTAAGTCATAGAATCGGAGAAGTATCTAAGTAACGTGTTTTTTGGTAAGAACATCGCCATCTTAGCTAAAACAGTCGCAACCGACAGAAATCGAGGAAAATTCTCACGAGTAATCAATTATCCTTTCTTGGCAGTTCAGACGAGAATTCTAAAAAAAGACGTTTATCAATGTCATAAAAAGGAAATCTATCCTTTATAGAAGTTATTTTAGCTTGGGCAATAAACTAACCTACATCCATTTTTCAAGAGGATGCTGCTGTATAAAGTATGATACTAAGGTCATGGTTATATTGCTTTCTTAGCCGAAACAGATGGTTAGGAAGAAGATTTAAGAAGAAGAAAAAGCGTTAAGAAGAAGAGGAGTTACAAACCTCCATGTGTTAAAAATATTTACTTGAAAATTAGGTTCCTGAACATAATCTGAGTTTACTTTTGAAAACAGTATTTGTTTTTTTTACGACTTAACTATTTACAGAAAGAAAAAGGATCCGGCATATCAATGATATATTGAATCAAACATACAGACTAATTTAAAAAAATATAGACTATCTCCAGTTTTAACAGAGATTGGTTAACGAAAACTGTCGAAATCTGTCATACAGGTGCTCCTAGTACAGATCCCAGTCTCTCAAACAGGTTCATCTAATTTAACGTGTAACACCTGTTTAAGATGGAATCGTCATCAGCATCACCAGTCTTTAACGGTCTGCTGCGGTGACCAATGGACATAGGCATTTCACTAGCAAGGAGGTTTTGAAGACCTTGGCCAAACGGGTTTGTGTGAGGTTTGTTTCAAGCCTTACTTCGTTTCTCAGTAATGTTGTCTTGCACGTCTTGTTCCCTTAGTCGCCTCTTACAAGACCCGCGGGTAAATCAAGGATAAATAGTGGTGGTTATACTCAGGCAGAAATAGTTGTAATTATTCTGCGTAGCACAGAAAATAATCAATGTTATTATTATTAAACGGGGTACACTATAAGCAAGAAATAATATGCAGCAAAATGAAAATGTCTTCTTCTTCTTTTGATGATATGGCAACCAGCCGGATCAGCTATTTCTGTCAATAGTTCAAAGTCTTCAATTCTAAGTCTTCGAGTCTTCAAGTCTTAGTCGTGATGGAATTAATGATACAAAATATAAAAAATGTGGATGACATGAAATGGGGACCGTCTTTCGTAATGAAAATGTCCTCATTGACACTGATTGACAAGAGATTACGCGGCCAAGGATCTGTCAAGCGGAGCGTGGAAAAAAATAATTAAAATATTCGTGGTAACTATATTAATTAGTGCCATATCCAATTTAATATCTCTCAAGGCAGTCATTGCGTAATTATACAAATAGTTATATTTTATTATAACAAAATCTTCTTTTTCTATGTATCTACCTACTGCTTAGTTTTATATTTATTTAATGTGAATTCAAGTCGAGTGACTTTAGCAGAGCATGTAGTGGAAACATATCTTTTAACTATTGTGATTATGTCATATAAAAAATTATATCATAATAAATTATATTTTAAAAAATAATTCTCCTCTTTTATGATTTATGAACAAACTTCTTATATAACCTGTCTTTAGCTACAACCAGAAAATTATATTGTAACAAAATAATCTCAATTCAGACTTATTGCAACCATCGGCGTGTTCGATTTTCATGAAAAGCTTATTTTTACACATTCTTTTAAGTTTAAGGGTCGTTTCAATGATAGAATATTAATATTGTAATGCAAATTTTTTTATAAGTTATTTAACGACCGTTTTTAGTTAAATTACCTATCTCTAGGTTAAACCAAAGATAGTTTTTCTATATATATATTTCAATATGATTGAAAATTTACTTTAATTAATATACAGGATCAATATTTTTCTAGTTGCCAAAAAGAACACCTCTCTCGTTAAAACGAGAGTGGGTGATAAGGACAGAAGAAAATTTTATCGGGTCAGTGGTATCAAATCATAGGTAACACTTCAAAAACTTTAAACTAACTTTTAAGAAAATTCAATTAATAGTTTATAACAACTATTTAAAATTAAAGTAAAGCATAAGTTGCAAATTACAACTAGAAGATTATTTCTGTCAGTATATTATGCCGTTCTGTCGGCTACTAGTACTGGAGACGGAAGTTAGTCGATTCGAGCCCGAATTAACCCCCTATCCTCGACTTTATGAAATGGGATTACGAGTTTGTGGTATTAAATAGATCAGCAAATTATTAAAGGATACAACGGAGTGTCACATAAAAATACAAATTATCATCACCTCTATTCATGCCGAGGAACAGGACTACAAAGAGAAAGATCACTTGAAACAAACCTTATACAAAACGAACCGACTGGCTAGAATCATGTATAAAGCCGAAACCTCTTTTCTAAATAGAGGCCTGTATCCAGTGATGATGTGTTCTCCTAGCCGATATTGGCCACGGCGGCCAGTCTCAACGGAAACCAGCCAACTACGCAAGAGATATTATAGTGCACTAGTGTGAGCACAAACACAGGTGCACTCTCTGTTCCCTCTTTCTCATAATCCAACGGAACGGTTAACCGACACGACCGGGGAGAGATCAGGCGCAGGACCGACAGCTTTACGTGATCTCCGAGGCACGGGGTTAAGACCTCAACTTCGAAACTCCGATTTGTTACTAAGTATTTCTATAATCAGAAAAACACAATAACACTTTTGGCCCGACCCGGGATTCGAACCCAGGCAGTCGCATATGTCAACCGCTAGACCAATGAGGCCTATTTGAATAAGTTGAGGATTCTGATGATATCGAAAGAGCTAATCTATTTGTGTTGACGTCTCTAGAATTGAGTATGCTGTTGTTACAGAATACTGAAAGACTTGTTACTTTAACAGGATAACATGTTTATTGTATAAGTATGTTTATTGGCATTTTGATCTGGTGAATTCTATTGAATGCAGGCGGATATATATTTTTTTGTGTAATGTACTTTTTGTGTTTATATCGACGCCGGACGTAAGTGGAGCTTTGAAGGTTTACTAGTGGTTTAATTATAATTTTAAAGTATTTATTGTACAGAGATATAATAGTTTTCATTATAAGCTTTATAAGATATAAGTTTTCATATTAAGAGTTTTATATCATTTAAGGTAGTTTAAGTTACATTAGCAAATTTTGACTCTTAAACAATACACATATTAGATTAACCAGAAATCGGTAGTAGAACGACATGAAAGTGAAAGTAAAATTAAAAAAAAATTAGTAAGTGATGACGTAATCGTATAATTACTGGAAATTTGTAAACAAAAGGAAAAAATATTCCATAGGTTTTGTAAATGGACCATCTCCACCTCCGCGTTTCCTTTATATGAGGAAATTGTTTACCTGAAATATAGATCCATACATTTAAACCCAATCATGCTTTGGTTAGTTAAAATAATGTAGATTAACAACATAGACAAAAAAATTACAATCATATTCTACAAAACCGGTTATTTGGCCAATTAAATGCTTAAATTTAAATATTTTACAAATAGTTCTCAGTAACACAAACGCACATTGAGCGTTTCTTAGATATTATCGGACCAAACGTCCCACAATATTTCATCATACGTTACCGCCACATATGGTGCGCAGGAGTGCATACAAACTGCGCGCTAATTCTTACACAAGTATACTTATTCATCGTATATAAATTCTAACGTCTTAGAATCTTAACACCCACCTTTCTACGAAGCTGAACAAACATACAAACCTATTAAATAAAAATGTACTCGTGGGTTAATTTCTACCCCTACTTCACCATCACTTGACTCTTGACCATCACTTGAATGTCATGGGGCAATCCGGCCATTTTTAGGAACTAGATGGGATATTTGAAAGTTCTATACGAAAGTAAAAGTTTATTTTAAAAAGTAATGGTCGGTAAGTGATATGTACTGTTTACACGAAAAGATTGGCGAATGCATAAATAACTACGATATTTAAGTGGCTCTTACAGCATAGCAGCTATTTAGTACTATTTAGTATCTGATAAGTGTCAAGTATAGGCATTTGCTGACAAACGTAAACACTTATGACATAAGGTGATTTGATTCCGTGCAGGTAATTCTAACAGGCACAATGAGCGTTACATTGTAATTTTACTTACAACAATACACTTTACTTCACTGACCTAGTATTAAACCCGACTTAATTCTTGCAATATTTATGTAAACACTTCAGCAAAAAAATGCATTTTGAAATCAAAGACTAAGCGAATCGGTATTCGTGGATAATAGGTACTTTTTTAAATGATTGTTACAAAGCCTAAATTAATATTATTTGGCAAATAACTTACCGAACTGTTTGATAAATCGTTTGAATTACCAAATAGATTTCGTATTATCGGTTCTCAATCATCTAGATATTGTAATAGTCTCAATAATGATCTTCCTAGTCCTAAAAGATTGCCAGTTTCTGCACCTAGAGACAGTACTTTCTGATATCTAGGCAATGTCATTTTTTGCAAGCAATAGAACTGAGGCCCCAGGTTATTTGATTTTAGCAGCTTTATTTAACGTTTAAGACTTTTACGACCCATTGCTTTAAGTTTTTACTATTTTTAACTAATTTCCATTTGAATTTTATATCATACAATAGAATTTTGAAAATTGTTTTTTTTTAAATAATATTTATCACTTGATGTTGCATAACACGACACACACTCGTGGCTATTATGTTATGTGTATTCTCTCTAGAGATTGTGACTTAGAATATCACTCAATACACCGACACACAGTTTATTTTTGTGTGTGAATAAGAATATTAGGCCAGAGAACGTAGTCTAGAGTAACCGAACCATTGCACGGAGAATCAGTACGCTGAAGAGGAAATTGGCCGGTCATGTCTCCAGACAAACCCACTGCGATTACGCAAATGAACTGTAGACTGCACTAAGACACGATGGAGCGATGATTTGTAGAGAGTGGCTGGCAGCGGGTGTATGCAGACTGCTCAAGATCTTAGCGGATAGTTAGCGTTTCTTAAAAGGATCCCCGAAGGGACGAAGCTGTTCAGCGGTGCAGCGCGATATTTTGATTGACAGGGACATCCGCCTCATGATTACTAGAGACAACACACCTATTTTTGTACTCTATAATGTGTAAAAATAGTATCACGTATGTATGTGAACCATACTGCACCTAAAATTGAGGAACTCCAGAAATAGCTATTATTAATAAATTTTTGTTTAAATATTCCCTCGTGTGCCACCAACTGGTGGCTATGTCGGCGTCGAACCGACTAAAAACCGCATTCCGTCTCGAGTACAAGAAGTCGGGGAACCAGGCGCACCCTCGAAAGTAAATCCCTGGAACTTGTAAAAGGCCCCCTTTTGTGTAAGAACCCTAATGCTCTATTTAGAAAAGGGCGCCGAGGTTTCTCCTACAGCCCCTATATTATTAGGCTAAACACAGCCGTATTTATCTATGTATATAGGTAATGTAAGGTCAATGTTAATTCGTGTTTCATGTTAAATTACACAAGAATAAGTACACGATACTCGAATAAAACAGGTATGCTGTAGGTACAGAATATTAATCTAAACCGAAATAAGGAATAGAAAAAAAGAACCCTTTTTCACACTATGCACCAAGTGACCAAGTACATACATATTTAAACTTGAGCGACTTCAAAATCTCTGCATTAGATTCATATTTGGATTACGCAAATATGATTATATTTCTAAGTTTCGTTCTAAGCTCAGGTGGCTACCAATAAGCTTTCGCCGGAATCTACATATTCTTTCCCTTCTATACAGTGTTCTGTTTCATCCTCATACTCCTCTTTATCTCAAAGAACGTTTTCAGATTTTAAAAAACACACATTCCAGGGACCTGCGGTCATCAGAGAATTTAATATTCAAGATGCCAATTCAACTCAGTTTGCAGGCAGGTGTTTTACTGTGCAAGCGGTAAGACTTGGAACGACTTGCCTGAGACAATTCGAAAAGTAAAAACTTTGCCTACTTTTAAAAAGCTAGTGAAGGATCATTATTTGTTATTATGTTTTTTTTTGTTATTTTATCTCTATCTATTTTTTCTATCCTCTTTTTAGTAGAATATATTTAGTCTGTATATATATGTGTATTGTATGTATGTGTACGTATGTACTTACAAATGCATGTGTTTATATATACATATATATTTATATAGAGTGTGTAGTGTTTGTATGTGTGTAATGTGAAAGTGAGTGGGTGCTATTTCGGTGCATGATTGTATAAATGATATTTTTAACCATTCACGTAGATGATTAGGTGTGTTACTCGTATGAAAGCTACCAGAAGTTTTTGGGTATCGAATATCCGTGTTGTGGTTGCCTGGAAGAGATCGCCGTGAGCGATAAGACCGTCTATTGTATCATTTTTTATATCTGATTGACTCATCCTCTGTTTTAACTTTGTAATTTTGCATGTATACAATAAAGATATATAATAAGTATAAATAAAAATATTTACTTTCTCGTGCAGCTTATATCAGCAGGCAAGGGTAACCAAGCCACACGGTCAGTTTTATTAACGATAGAGATGCTTAAATATATTTGATTTCCGTGCGGTGACGGTTTATGGGTTTCCTGTTCGTTTCATATTAGTCGTAAGAGACAATTAAGGGAGCAAAGCAAAGGACAACATAACTACAAGGAGAAAGGAAAACTTGAAATAAACTCCTCATTATTCCGTCTGGCCAGCATGGATTGCTGTTGATGATTTGAGCTGGCTAGTCTACAAACATGGCCTACTAGAAACCCTGTGTTAAGGTTCCCTTATTTGCTTGTGAGGTGCTAGTGAGGTTTCTGGAAATGCAAACTTGCCCCATTTGTTGCTCATAAAAATATTGCACAAATAAGTTAAAATCATTAGCTGAATTTATAGCAGAAGTGGTATAACATTGTTTCTTTAGTGTCGTCATACTAGAAAACCACTCGACAGAAACAGATTTATGGTTTTTACACATGCTACGTGGTGAGGTTAAGATTAACTGAAGACTAAAATCAGGTTTGTTGCTGAAGTAACAGAGTTCCGTTTCGTTTTTTAGGTACGGAACCCTAACAACGATTAAAAGTGAAACTTTAAAATTGACTGCAGCTCTCAATTTCATTACTTACTCTACCGATAATACTACCCACTCGGTACGAGAAAGCGTGTAGTGGAACAACCCACCAATAAACTTGCCTAGTAACCATAAACCATGAATGAATTAATAAACAATAAAGCAGCATTACATTATGTTTTAATAGCTAGGTACTATTATATGACATATGTTCCACTGGTCTTCACAAGATATGGCGAAATAATCTAAATTCACCATTGGAGAGCCACGTTTCGGCATGAATGGGCCGGCTCGACCTGAGTGATATCACGGCCTCACAGAAAACCGGAGTAAAACAACGCTTGCGCAGTGTTTCATAGAGTGAGTACAGGAGGCCTATACCCCAACAGCAGAGTCATTTGACTAGCGACAATAGCAACAATATAATAGCGAAAATTTCATAATAAGCATTAGTTAGTAATTGCTGATCCACTTACAATCGTAGTCATCAGCATCAACAATATCAGCTATGTTGATGCTATGGCCGACGATATGGTGTTGCTGAGTACGTCTGTTTGTGGGCTAAAGACTTGAATTAAGGTCCTATGTCCCCTAGGTGGGGCTGGCGTCTACAGTGCATCGCCATCCTGCTCTGTATAGAGCGTCTCGCTCAATTTCACCGCTTCATCGATGATAGTCCACCGTCAGGTTTGTTTTGGACGGCCACGTTTGCATTTTCCTTGGGGATTCCAGCCTAGGGCTTGCCTCGGGATGTGGTTGCCATCTCTGCAGAGGGTGTGGCCTATCCAGCTCCATTTGCGTCGTTTGATCTGTTAGTCGATCGGGACACAAGTGAGCGTTGGATTTTCTCTCGTACCAAAATGTACCGAGTATATGGCGTAGGCATCGGTTCACGAAGACCTGAAGTTGATGCGGGATAAACTTTGTGACCTTCCATGTATCGAACCCGTATAGTAATACGGTCTTCACGTTGGAACGAAATATTTTGGGTTTCACTCTCCGCCGTGTCAGTTTCCATGATTGCCAAACGGGTCACAGCTGCGCAAAGGTTGCTCGTGCCTTAGCGATCCGGGAAGCGATGTCCTCTTCAGCTTCTCGAGTTGCTGACAAGCACGCAAAGAAGCTTGTGGCTATTTCTGAGGCATAAGCTGTGAGACATGGTTAATTATACAACGCCATTAAAAGTGAAGTCTTGGTCTTTCAGATCAGTGACACAAGTGATTTGCCGATAATTAAGCTCAACGGCACAACCTTGAGGAGAGTTGATAATTTAAAGTACATATATTGAACTCTAGGCTCAAGGACGATGACGACATAGAACGGGAACGGAGCACGCTGGCAGTGAGAACGAACATGATAGCTCGATAGTTTGTACGCTGTTCTTTAGAAGTAAAAACGACGCTACTTCGTTAATACTATCCATCCTTCTACACGTATAGCCTGTGGGCTGTATATACTCAGAAATCCTATACTGCCCTCCGAGTCCAATACAATAACGCGTTTAGGGTTTTGTTGGTGTTGCCACGATTCTGTACTGCGTTAGGTATGTTCGTACAGTACTATGTAGATTGTTTTACGCTACAATGCGTAAATGGTGCGGTTCCTTGTTGCGTAGGGTTCATGGCAGCACCAACAACATTCTAAAAATGCTAGCCCATCGTCCTAGTCTGTTTATATGTCAATCACTGTTCCGAAGTCGCCAATCGGATTGCGTGATTTATCTGTTTTTGTTTCAATTTTTTTTTATTTGAATATAAATTAAAAAATCATCAATATCAGCCTAACCCATTCTGCTGCTGGACATAGGTCTCTCCAATTGCACGCCACTTAGTTCGATTCTCGACTTCTCGCATCCAGCTCCTGCCAGGGAAAAATATTTTTATTGAATTTAATTATTATTCTTTTTCGAATTTTAGTTGTTATTATTTTATTTACATTTAATATTTGAATGATTAAATGTTTTATTATTATTTATATTATTTGATTTTACTTTATTATGATTATTGATCTTTTTATAATCATTGAGTTTTACTAATAATATAATAAGCTTTAATGTATCTAACAAAATGAACACAAAGCGGTCTGAATAAATGATTTATTATTATTGTAAAACATCTATAGGTACTGTCCTAAAACATATAAATCAGAAAGTAATTTTACAAGACGTCTTAAAGAAAGGTACTGACGATGTAATATAAAAATAAATTGTTTCGGTATTTGATTTTAACCAATTGTCTTTTTTTGAGTGTCACTTTTAGCTTAAGAGACCGTGAAATTATGTAACATTAATAACGTTCAGTAAACGTAATTGTATCGGTAAAATGATTGCAAACTGTAATATTATCAACGGTCTAAACCGAAATGGTTTCTCACTTATTGCAGTAATGTTTTATATCTCCTTTTCCTACCGTAGTGCAATCTCTTATATCCACCATTGGAGTATTAGAAGAAGAGTTAAGGCTCTTAATGATGATGATGATAATAAGTATTATATATTAACATCATCATCATCATCAGCCCATCGCAGTCCACTGCTGGACATAGGCCTCTCCAATTTCACGCCACTTAGTTCGATCTATGGCTTCTCGCATCCAGCTTCTGCCAGCCGTCTTGCGCAAATCATCGCTCCACCTGGCTTGTGGACGTCCTACACTACGTTTGCCGAGACGCGGTCTCCTCTCAAGAACTCGTTTACCCCAACGNGAACTGGGGGCCGTGGCTTTTGTTGCTTACTCATGGAGGGGGTCAGCCCATAATCACCACGCTGGGCAGGCGGGTTGGTGATCGCAGGGCGTAACTTGTTGCACCGGTGACGCTGCTGCCCATCACCGGCCTATTGTATTTAGTTACGCCTTTTAGGATGGATATACCGCCATCGGTCGGTCGTCAGAGCCTCGTTTGTTATCTAGCAGGGTGCACCGCGTGCAGGTGAGGTTGGATGGGGGCGAAAGATTGTGGTTCGCCCCCACACACCCCTTCGCCCCCACACACCCCTCTATTAACAAGTCTACCTTTATTCTTCTTTAAGAATATTAATAGGGGGAGTTGCTAACCGCCCGAGTTGATTACCACATAATGTTTACTGACATTATAGAGAACGGCTGACATTTGGGCACCGGAATATTAAACAAGTTTGCTTACAGATATATATACTTATACAGCATTTTTACGTCTATTTTTTTTACACAAAATATGATACACCTACTAAATTACAAATAACATGTGCAATTAAAGCATTTCCTCACTGATAATTCAAATTCCTCAGCGTTTACAACGACAGGTTTAGATACAAAATCACTATAAATTAAACGATTTAATAACATAATATATATAGCTATACTAGCTATTGCCCCCAGCTCCGAACGTATATATTGGTTATCGCAGCAAATAGTAGCCTATGTGTTATTCTGATATATAAGCTATGTTACTGTAAAGTTTTATTAAAATCCATTAAGTACTTTTTATGTGAAAGAATAACAAACATCCATCCATACTTACAAACTTTCGCGTTTATAATACCCCCTGTGAACATTTTTCGGACTTTTCTCTTAAAAAACCAGGAGAACTCTGAGAAAGTTTTTAAAACTCTTTAAAAGTCTTTTTCTGAAAAAAGTCCGAAAATTTTCCAGAAAGGACTAGTAGGATATATTTGTATAATGAATCATCAACAAGTCTAGCAAGTCTAAGTAGTTTTTTAATGCTCCAATTCCGTTTATATTCCCTAAGGGGTACACAGACACTCAAAATAAATGCCCACATTTTGCCGACTTTACCGATGTAGAGGACTACAGTGAAAGCATAAATAGGAGGTATGTAGGAAGGGATAGATACTTAAAGATAGAAAGGGAATAATTCTTAAATGATGTAGAATACCCTCTTTAGGCCGCCATGCGCGCTGTTGCATTGTCTGCATTCGCAATAAGTATTAGGACAACTACTGTTGATTCTGCCTATGATTTCCATCAGGCAGAATTGAGTCACTTTGACAGGCTTATAGGTATAGAAAAAATGGATGAGTTGGGAAGTGTAATCATAGTTCGTATAACTATAGCTCAAACTGGCTGTTGTTTATATTGCAAAACAGTTTATATTGCAGTAACTAGTTAAAATAAAAGAAGCCTTTATTGATCTTAGATTTTAACTTATTTAACTAAACATTACTTTTAAAGAAAATGATAACAATAGTGATAGAAAACTATAAATTAACTTAAATTAAAACTAACTCTCGGCGTTCGGCATATCTCTGTTCTCAACGGCTTGTCTTTCCACGAAGGCCTCCTCTAAGGATTTCCAATTGTTTCTGTCCTTTGCTGTGCATAACTAATCTGGCCCTTACTTACCTCAAGTCATATTCCTATTGCTTTGAGCGTCTTCCTCTACTTCTTCTGCTTTCTCTAGGCTTTCTAGGGGCATTTAGTTATCTCCCATTAAATTATAGTGAAATAGATTTCTTTACTTTTTTAAACCCACTATAAATACAAGAACCGATAACCGTTGGGGTAAACGAGTTCTTAAGTGGAGACCGCGTCTCGGCAAACGTAGTGTAGGACGTCCACAGGCCAGGTAGAGCGATGATTTGCGCAAGACGGCTGGCAGGAGCTGGATGCGAGAAGCCATAGATCGAACTAAATGGCGTCAAATTGGAGAGGCCTACGTCCAGCAGTGGACTGCGATAGGCCGGTGATGATGATGATGATGATAAATACATACCTTGACTAAACCACTAAAATATATACACTAAATATAATTGTCACCAACAATATTACACTATATATAATTAATAGATATTACGTGACACATTATATCTGCTCGCTTGCCTCCTATCCCATCATCAAACCATAATGTTCCACTGCTGGGCTCAGGTCTCCTCTCAGGAGAGCGTTAAAGCCAGACGTCCTCACGCTGGCTGTGTGCGGGTTGAGAACTGGCAAGACAACGTTGTGGCTTCGAAAATCTTACCGTTGGATGTTTTCAAACCACCTAATTAAAAACCTCCAACTAAACTTTACAACTGTTATCCTATAACATCCGGGAGTCACGGCTTACCATGACCAGGAATCACGAAGACGCTCATGGTATCATGCCACCAGCGGTCACCCATCCAGGCACTGATCGCGGCGTTGTTGCTTACCATCGGTGATAGTTTCTAGTCACCGAGTGCAACAGGGCTATGAGAACTATCCCATAAAAAGAAAACAAAAAACAAAGGTGTAGTCGACAGTCAAACGGTCAACATAATATTATGTGTATATATAAATAATTACGCTAAATTGAATATTACTGCCGCTAAATTGAAGTTTTGTCATCGGTAACATTGCATCTCATAAATATATTTATTCATTTACAAAATGTATCTATTAATTTAGCATAAAAGCGTTTTGATACTGACAACTGATTGACAAAGTTGATTTATTATCTTATTAGTCTTTATTATTTCCAAGATTATTTGGGGTCGGCTACTAAGAATTAATAATATGTTGAAAGAAAACCTAACAACAGCCCAACCCGAGAAATACTGTGGTTTGAAATAAACGGTATTTTTTATTCATGAATTGCCAGTTTTCAAAAGGAGAAGAGGTCAAATAGATAGAATATACCCAAATAAAAAAAAATCTAATCTATTCATAAATGAGGCAGTTCGGTGTTCACAAACATGAAAACTACAATGGAATTAAGAAAATACATCTGTATTTGAAGTTATTTTGTTGTTGTTGTGTCGGACACACATAATTTTATAGCTTGCCACTCTGACCTACTCTGCCTGTGGAAAGAATGATTAGAATACAAGAGGGGGAACCACCATAGGCACTTATTGCGAATGAAGACAACGCAGCATGGTGACTCACACTACAGTAGACTTGTGGTTTTTGACGCTCCGCTCATAGGACCCGGGTTAATAATTGGAGGGAAACAAGTGCTTCCGTAGTGAGTTATATGTGCTCGGGACAGGAAGGGAGAGCCAAATCGTTTATTTAGTTCCAAAGCGTAAAAAAAAATCCTTTACAAACCATTAAATGGCAAACTTTTATAAAAATACTTACTTCAAGCACACACACACAAAGCCAAGGCTATACTGTACTTTATATCAATATTGTTTTGAGACCTTTTTTAAATTTCGAATGAATTTAAACAATCTGTCCAAAGTAACCTAACATCTTCATATACATGTTATTGAAGTTCTTTTTTTTTTAATTGTGAAATTAAGCACGTGCTTTGGAACCGTTTCAGATGGAGAGATGACGAGGATGTCATAACGTCTGCCCTATTTATGGGACATAGGACTGTAAAGAAAGAAATGGAAAGAGAGAGAGATGTTTCTTTTATACGTTTAAGTCTAAAAACATATATTTCACAATCAACACCAACGTAGTTATTACTGTAAAAGTATTGTGACGTCATATGGAAGGCACGAAAGACCTACAAACTTACTCCTGGGAAACTTTACATTAGGGGTAGGATAGTTATTACTCTTTGTTTACCTTTAAAGGTGTAAGAGTTATGGCGACCGTAAAAAAGTGGATCATGTTCGACCGGACTCGAGTAGAAAGTGAAACCACTCAGTGTAGTTAGTATAAAAATTGTAGCAATGCATGCGGCCGGTTCAGTCGTGCGCGCGCAACCTCGCGTCACTCCCGCCAACACACCTACACAAAATGGTCAGTTTTCACTTTCGTTTTGTGTTTGTTTTTTTAATGTAAAGTATCACGTAATATCTATTATATGTATAGTGTAATATTATTAGTGATAAATATTTAGTGTATTTATTTTAGTGATTTAGTGAAAGTATGTATTTATAGTATATATAATTATCAATTATGTCTAATTTATATTAACAATGTCTCCATTGTTTTTAAATATGGAAACATACCTATCTTTTTAATTTTAATTATGATCATCATCATCATCATCATCATCATCTTTTTTCAGTTTTTATAACAATTTGTTATTTTCATAGCTCAATTTTCTCATACTAATTTGGAATTACTGTAATATTGCCTTCATGAAATAATTAGAGCATTCAGCCTCTAGATGAAAGACTCAAGGTAGCGTTTAAAATCGTTTTAATTAATATTGCACACGTATCTAGTCTAGTTTTATGTTTTTTTCTTTAAACCTATTTTAGGTATTATGATTTTGACCTCAATATTCCACTACAGAAAATATTATTTACTTTCTATTGAATATAATAATTGATATAGCTAGTACTTAGGTTTTTCTATACACAGCAGTTTTTGCTGTATCTTTAATTATTAAGTAAAGGGAAAACTCCTCCTTTTTCGAGCAACAGCACAAGGGATAAGACCATTTTAATTTTAGTAAAAAGAAGATAAATAGAAGTGCAGACCACACTTTTTTATTTTCTTGGCAAGAGTAAAGATTGAATCAACAAAGAATTGTAAATTGCTGCCAAATAATTGTTTACAGAACATTAGTCCAAGTTTTTAAGCATTTATAAATTAACTATCTTACCAGGCAAACGTTGTTACGGCATATTTAAAAAAAAAGCATCAGGTGTCCTCCTTATCATTTAGGGCTATGAAAAAAAATATGTTGGCCTATTCTCAGACCTACCCGATATGCACATATAATAATATGAACGAGAATTTTAAGTAGGTTTAAATTAGATTACAAACAAGTGAAAAATCGAACGAACCGCATTTTTAAACAAAACACGACTGAAAAATATGTTCACTAAAGATATTATTTCACAAATATTTTTACCGCCGAGAACTTTTTAGCTTATAAAAAACTACACTATAAATCATAAAGTAAACTACAATTAATTAATCTATGGTTTGTGTTGATCTATTTTCAAAAAGTACAAGAATCTAGTTTTTCATTTTCTTTAAATATCAAGTTTTTATTAGATAGGTACTTACTCCAATTACTATTTACGAAAAGTTTGCAATAAATGTAACCTTGTAACGAGGTTTAACATGTTTTGTTCGTTCATGTAGAATATTCTCGCAACAATAAAGCCATTCTAAACTTTTTTCTACTAGCCTTGATCAAAACATGATAGGTTAAAGCCACATTTTACTTGTTATACATTACTGGACAAAAAGTAAATGGCATTGAAAAACCTTTCACCCGCGGAAGCATTGAAGGCGAACAGGAACGGGTGGGGCGATACAGCAGTCAGACGGAATAGACTCTTAATACCTATATATATATATATATATATATATATATATATATATATATATATATATATATATATATTAAAAGTTTAATATTCGAATCTAACTTTCAAATACAAATTAGCTACCCGTACTGTACCAAGACGGTTGATACCTAACAACAGCCGTATAACAAAAATTAAGAAAAAATAACTCGAATCGCGATAATAATTTGTGTAAATTATTTAAACGAGGACGTTTTTTCATAATTTATTATAATATTTCGCATTCAATTTCTTACATAATTTTCTTACGCAGTGTAGGTGCTGTCAATGAAAGCGCATATCAGATTCATTAAAAACATTTGACTTTCAAAATATTTCCATTCCCCAATCCTTTAAAAAAACGGCCAATTCAACGCGCCTAAAAATCTGCTTACATAAGAACGTCATTATTGTTCTTATTATTATCAAAGATAATCATCAATTTAAATTAAATGAAAAAATATAAGTATCTTTAAAACAAGACAAGTAATTTATTGTTATATTTATTAACATAAAAATGAAAATAAAAGATCGTTACAAATGATTGTGTTATTGTACCAAGCAAAAAGGTTGTGTAATTGATCACATCTGGTTTGTAAAGCCATGAAATCGTATTTACTCTACTTTCTAATCGTAATGTTGGACGTAACTGTTGCCATTAGTTTAATAAAAGACTTTAATGTAATGTAGGCAGTCTTTTTGCTTTGCCGAACTGCTTTTTGTGTCGGCAAGTCAATACACATTATATTGTATCCAATTTTTACAAAGACAGAAGGATTTCTAATTTCGAAATATATTATACAAAAGCAATCAGTATGTCCATAAATATAAATAAAAAAATATTTCTTATAGGATTAAAATACGTTTATATAAAATAAACATGAATTGGGTCTATTAAAATACCAGTTTGCATGCCTTATGAGCTTATAAATATACATAGGAACTACGTATTGGGTAGGCGTTCGTGAGACAATTTTTGACAAACAGATTAGGCTCTAGGTACTCGCTCTAGTTGTTAGTGACCCTGACTGCTAAGCTATCTTGAATTTGATTCCCAAAACTACATCGAATGGTACGAGAAAGGACAATCGCAGTCATAAATAACCGGATGTCAATAAAAACTAGTTTACCTATATTTTCATCAAAGATAACTTGATATAAGTACACGAGCGTTTGAAAGTAATTCCTGATTGATCTTGACGTTGATTTCTGATAATAAGTAGACATGTACATTAATCGGAGATTTTTTTCCTGACGAAAGGACTCATGTTTAACTACATCGCTACTAGATTTATAATTGTCAAATTATAAAAATATTCCTTTGCTGTCTGTCACGTACACGATTTAATATTAGTTAATTTGGATTATTAAATTTATTTAATAAGTCTGTGTTTTTTAGAAGTATTTAGTAAACTACGAAAAAAATATGAACAGTCTGACTACTAATGTAAAACTTTTCTTGAACATAGTTTTACTGAATAATTTTTTACGTCACTGTCATGTCAACTAGTTTAGCGCGCAACACACTTAAGCTAATAAGCATTGGACACAATACATTGAGCCTTGGCCTACACCTACACATGTTTAGCATGCCCGTAAATCCAGACTGAACATTGTTATTTCAATGTGTGAAATTCTAAGAACAAAACACTGTACTTGTAAAGATATTCTCAAGATAGAAACAATATTTTTGTTGTTAGTTTATTTTTGGAATGTCAACTCATGTGAAATAATTTCCTTCAAGTGTAATTTTCGTACATAATTTCGTTAAACGAAACGAAAGGCGTAATAAATAAAAATTATCTTTAATATTGATTCCGACATTTTAAACAGTGAAAGTCTTTACAATTACAAAAAACTTTCACCATTGCTTTTAGTAAGTACCGAAGCAACATTACAAAGGAACCCGTTCCTTAATCGAAGCAGTATCTGACTCAGTAGGATTCACAAAGAATCATAACCGACCAAAAAAGGATATGAATTCTCAGTTTTCAGATTAAAATTTTCTGCCAGCGAAGTTTAAGTCACGAGATTCTTACCAGAGGTCAACTTAAAAAGGCGTTTCAAGGTCCATTTTGAAAGTTAACTTAGGCGTTCATTTAATACGCCTGCCAGTGTTATTAGGTAATTAATTTCTATTGGCAAAGGTACGCCCACTGCGCCACCTACACACACTAGACCTTAGGGTTATTTAGCTATAGGCAACCCACGTAGGCTTGATTTGAGGATAAGTGATTTTGTTGTTTGATATATGACCTCATGGTAACGATTATTGGTTGTTACTTTCTCATAGACTTCATACTTTAATGACGAATAGTTAGATAATATAAAAAAGTAACATGTGTTACTTTCCATTACCGACATCGGTAGATGCGTTGATCATGTTATTCTAGATTTTCGATTTGGATGTTTTTCGTAAAACTTGTACTATTACTAAACTTATGTTAAAATTTGAGTTTCTTGAATTCTCTTCAAAGGTGTAAACTCTTAAAACTAAGACTTCTTTCAATTTAAAAATCTAGGCAACAATTTTGAAATAATTATGATACAATTAGGTTTATTTGCCTCCCATCGTTAAGGCATTAGCCATAATATTTTAGATGACTTATCTAATGAGAGAATATAATGTGACTGACAAACAATACCTAACAATGCGTGTAGGAACTCGGTCTCAAAAACGTCGGCCTCTTACAATATAATGTTCCCAACAATACTTAAAAATTGCAATGCAAAAAGCAATCGATGTAATCTTTTCTCACTAATTGTTAGCAAAGTTTCCCCACTTAGAGCTTTTGATGTAAAACAATGAATTTCAACGGTCCACCGCGCGTGTCTCGGGTTGCGCAATAGCGCGCGAGCTCCAATTACCACTGTTGCGCAAATGGAGGTTAAACGTGGCTAACTTACTACCTATCGAGTACCCTATTGCAAATATACCGTGTCGTTTGTGAAGCAATACGGCTTCCGTTACGTATTTGTAATACGTCTGATATCGTGATAAGTTTACAATGTTGAAATAGATATACTCCATTTAAATAATCCTTCATTTTTCGTGTTTGCTGCTTCAAAATTGATTTTCGAGCAACTGAGAAGAAAAAATTAATCTGCTTTTATTGCTAACTCTTGTTGAAACAACTACAGTAAAATTCTCAAAAACAAGTCAGCTTGAGCATTAACGACTATTTAGGAAATAAACTCGATTTTTTTAAGAAATCTTCCTATCCTTTATCATTCTCAAGAATATTTGGGGTCGGCTATTACTCTAACCGGCTTTACCTGAAGATCAGTTTTTCCACGGAGCGACTGGCATCGGCACCATTTACGACTTTTGCCGCGAATTTGATGTTGAATAGTTTTTATTTTATTTTAGGGCACTGGCTTCTGAAGCTTGCAATTGCTATTTTTAGAAATCAAAACCGATATTTAGGAAATATTTTTAAAAGATATTAAAAAAACAGCGAAATATCTATGGATGATTCAGATAAAATAAATATTTATCGTAGTACTAAGTGAAAGTGATATCTCTCGCCAACAGTAGCGCTTTTAGTATCATTAGTATGTAGTAGGAACTAATAATTTTATAACATTTATTACATAACTGCGGCAAATGATACTGTTTACGCCATATTACGTGTCATGATAACTTCGTTATTATGCCCACTTTGTTGGTCATGCTATTTACTTATGACATGCAATCCTAAAGTTTGTCTTAGAAAATAATAGCGACCCGACCTGTCTTCGCACGGAAATCTTTGATATTCTTGGTTTTTACTTTTAACATAGACACGTATAATACATATGTATGCGTACTTTGAAAGATCTAAGCGTATTGGACAGGGATCCGAGGATGTTGTGAATAAGCGAACGATTTATTTTAAGATGGGTATTAGGTGTCATTTATCTAAATAACATCATTTATTTTGAGCACTTCATTAGTCAGCTTTTGACGGCAATATAAAAATACACTATTTATCTCGGCGGTAGGTGAGATAGGTGATGACAGGAAGACCCATTTTTATTTTTGGGAGATTATAAATAAGAATAGTCAGTCTATGTTACAATTTTATGAAGTAAATTTCTGGATAGTGAAATTGTTTGAAAATAAATCATCATGGACTTGTAGAAACACACAAAGTTAGAGGCCATACATATACAAGCATAAACATAACATATTACCCGAATAATCCCCGAAATAAATTAATTAATAGTTTGAATTAAAAGATATTTTATAACTTTTCCTTTTTCTTATTCCCATAGTACAAGCTCTGCTTAGTTTGTGACTAGATGGGGTTGTGTGTTAAAATGTCCGATAATATTTATTTTATTTATTTATTATAATTAGATAAACAAGGAAATGTAGAACTAGTCTTAATTTTAGTTAAAATTTCAAAATGTGTTTTAGACATTGAATGCGATCCAATAGACACTTTGTTTTTGCCCCCAGTAATAACATTGGTTTTCCCTTACAGCACGCAATCATCCTAGCAGCGATTGCTGCCGTCAGTACAGCTATGCCATCGTACATCGCGGTGCCTGCAGACCAGATCGCCTTCGTGGACCTATCGGAACTACGTGTACGGAGAGTGCCGCGACAGACCCTTGAGCCGCCACCACCACAGCACCTACCACAAGCGCTGTACCAACAGGATTATCAACCTATACATTTGCAACATTATCAGCAGCAACGTAAGTACCTATCAATTTAAAAAAAAACCGTTTTGTCCAAAGTTACCTTTCTCTTTTCATTTGTGGAATGAATGAACCAGTTGCTTGACTGATCGAACTTAAGTAAGAAATCGGTTTTGATACGCTAGGATATTATTGTATTACCATTGTTATGAGAATCTTAAAATGTATCGTATCTATAACAGTACAAAATGTTGGCAAACAGAAAGTTTTACAACAAACGTAGGGTACGAATTAGAAAATATTGAAATGCATTTAGTATAATTTAATGCAGCTCAATATCATATCGTGACTATACATCTATGAATAATATATAGTTACCAATTCGTCACAGCTATCTCGTTGTGATGTAACAAGTGAAAATAGATACAGATATGTATAAGTATAAGGGCATCGATCAAGATTGTTTATCCCCTCACTTTCACTACAGAACAAAGGATCAAACTGCTTTCTATACCGTTGTTCAAACTTGTTTTACATTCAATGCAACCGTGTCCATTATGTGGGAACAAAGATGGATGATTTTTAAGTGCGTTACTTTCCCCTATTGTTGAACTGAAAGTTACATACGTGTTTTTTTTCTGAAAGTTCTTGAAAAAGTTACATGAACTCGTCATTCTTGCATTGTTAAAGTATGAAATGGAACTGAACAAAGTTTATGTTTTACCGCAAGTTTAAAAGTGCAATTAATTTGCGATATTCATGGTACATGAACTGGCAAAACTGATTTAAGTATTGCCTTTATTACAAGACGTAAACAGTCCTCGCGTACAGACCCGTTGAATTAGGTAACAAATTTAATTTCGTATTTATATTTAGTGAGAAAACTATTAGGTAACATACCACACAACTTTCCAATCACGACGTGATTGAAATATTTAAAAGCGGTAATGTTGATTTACCAACTTAGCGCCTTAAAATTCGTAATAAATAATGGAAGTGAGTGCTTCATGTTTCAAATCCTGTAACGGTTTGTAGGAAATGTTGCTCAATTGAGTCCGTTCAGTTCAGTCACGCATAGTTATATCAATTATTCAGCTAGTTTAGTTTGCCAAAACATATTTCGTAAGAGATATTATCGATTTGATTCCTTTGCATGTTAAATTTGGATATTACATTATATTTTTTAGGATCTTGTTTTTCATATATACCTAAGCATTATATTTTTAATTAAATATAGAGCAATAAGTGGCAATAGAGTAGATGAATATTTATTAATTATTATTAACCTCGTCAGTTTAAAATTATGAAATTATTTTTTCAATTGTATCTATTGCATGTTTGTTTTTGTACCGAGGACTTAATACTTAAGATGGACTTTTAAACTGCAGCTGTTATCGGATGGACCTTATTAGAAATATTGCAATCGTTTACCGATTTATATTTCAATTCTACGCCATTAAATTTTACAATATTTTCTCTCATTACAGCGATTGCCCTAGCGCCTCCACCACAGCCCGAAACCCCAGCAAGACTAATCGGAGTCCAGAACCAACCGAAAGACGTAGCAGGAGCAGCTACTTTAGGCAGAACTTCACAATATGCAGAAAGGCCTCCGGACTTTGGAGAATACGTAGACTTTGGGGCCCACACAGGAGACAACGGTGCCTTCGGGTGGTATGCAGACTTTCCCATCAACAATCATGAAGATTCCAGTTACAGGAAATAGGTAATATGAGCTAGCAAACTCATCGGAAGTTAGATCCGTTCTAGAATTGTTTTCTTTTTTCTAAAATTACGCTACAGTAATAATAAGTTATTAATACGGAGCCGACTAACTTTCGGAGTAATGCTGCTCTTATGCACTCAGGTCTTGTCGATCAGACGCTAAATGTTGCACTTATATTGCCAAGCACTTGTTATTCAAATATTACCAAAGACAGTATTATTTCAAAGTGATATCTTTAGTTTAGGTTCATAGCTGAATAACCGCACATTTGTTAAAAACGGTTCATTCCGCTAAATGTTTTTATACTGCACTGTATACGATGTTAGTATGTTATTTTATAAGAGTTAAGTTCGTAAAGTACACTGTGATACGTACTAGGGTAGCACTTAATCTTTCTTTCTTTTCTGCCTTATCTATCTTTATTCTTTATCTATCTTTTCATTTCTTGCACATCTCACTATTACGCTTAATCTCTTTTCACGCTTGCTATCGTAATTAAAATATCATAAAGAATATTTATCCTTATTCTTTACTTTTTTGATTTAAGCTTTTACTATGCTCTTTACATTGTCTTTATTACTGTTATTTTGTATTACATTCTATCTTAGATCTTACTTTCTATACTAAATACAAACTGTTCTATTCTTTATCGTTTCATTTCATTCTTTTACTATATTATCATATAACTAAAGCTCTTCTCTACATACTTTTATTCCTATCAATTATTCTTGTCATCATATTTTCACTACTCTTTCACTTCGTCTCTTCACGCTTTCTTCTATATCTTTAATTATTTTTTACGACTACTACATCTTTTTATCAACCATTTATAACGATTTACATCATAAATCACTAATGTCATCACATCTGCTATAGTATATGCAATGATTTATTCATTAAGAATTGCACACCATACAAGTCGATGATTTAAAAATCATGAAACACATTTTAAAATATTTACTTCTTACTTACTCAAATTTCTAAAATACTTCAAAACGCTTTTATTTTTATTACTTCAATGCTTTTTACTCGCCCCTATAAAAATAATTACCTACCACGTACCTATGATCTGCTTCTTCTTCAATGCTTCTTCAATCAACTTTTTGTGATTACCTGCTATGATTCTACCTTATTTCCTTACCTTACAAGTCTATCTGCCTAGCCACTGTTTCTAATCCTTCATTTGTTCGTTCTGCTTGCATTTCATTCTTTACATCTTCTCTTAGTTTCTGTTATCTTTTCTCTTTGGCTTTAAAGTAAATTCAAACTTTTCAGATTGTTCCCTATTTTTATAAGTATTCATCGCCTTTAATAATTGTTATTGGTACCTATATATTTAACGATCTGATCTGATCTTACACAAATAAACAACGTTCTTTATACTATACTTTTCAACTTTTTCTTTCTGAGTCTCTTACACTTTTATTACTATCTACAGACCTACATACTTTATGTCTCTATAACTTCTTTCACTTCTGTCTTTTTGCATCTCAAATTCTAAATAATCTATTTTTTCTTAACTTCAAATATTTTTACTTACCTTATTTCTTTTAGTTAATTTTCTGAAATTATCTTGATTTTTATTATACTGTTGACTTTCATCTTTACCTTTACCTTATCTATTTCTTCTATCCCTGTGCGTCGTTACGTGCCTGCTTCTTTTGCTTTCATCCACATTAGACTTTTTCATTTACCTTAAGTAATAAATCACTTATATATTCAATAATCTGATAAGTAGATATGTATCAAATATCTTCAGTGCTTTCTTTCTTTCCTTAATTAATTCTACATTATTCACACTTTTCAAATTTTCTTTTATTACCATATCATGAACATTTTTCATTTAAATACCATAATTATCATTGTCATTTAGTTTCAATTAAAAGAACAAACAGAGATTTTTACTCCTATTTTCGCTTCTTTCTTTTCACTTTTTTTATATTACTTATTTCTAACATTCACAGCATTTCAGAAAACGAGGCTAAAATGTGAGGTAACGAAAGTTAGCGTATGAGTACGTGTAAACTCGTCAAATATAAAGACTTATATATTTGAAGAGAAAAAGTGTAATAGAGTTCCGCCACAAATATCTTACATTATTATTTCGTTCTCTTCATTCTTTTTTTTCTTTCTTCTGCTTTACTTCTTTTATCTTCTTAAAGCACTATATCGGTTTATTGGTACATCAAGAACTATAGAACAGATAATACACATAAGACCATATATATAGACGATAATCGTGATTACTAGTTACTTGATTGAGTATACTACTAGTTAAAGAGTTTTCTATGCATCAAAAAATAAGGTTCTGTCTGTCTTGACTTTTTAAACATGCAACTTACTGTATTATTACTGATCTCTGCATGTGCTACCAACTTTTACTTCAACATACTTCTTTTTTATTTTTTTCTACCTTTTCATGTTTTTTCATGACTTATCCTTTTCTATACTATTATTACCATTTCTTCTAGCTACTTTCAAACTCTTTAAGATTTTATAAATTATCTACTTTATCAACACAAGTTAATAAGTTCTTTCATTCTTGCTCTCTTACCTTTCTAAGTCTCTTTCATTCTTTTGACTGGACAATTTCTTTCTAAATTATCATCGTCTTCTCAACTTCATTATCTGCCTATCATTTCATAGGAACTATTCTATTCTTTACACCTACTTACTGCTACACATATTTCCAGTCCAGTTCTTTTTACTTCTCTGCTTTTTAGACTCGTACTACTGTATTTCCATACCCAGCTTCTATACCTATATTTTCATGATAAAACAAAAATAAGCTTCTGGAAAATTTCATGACCGTCTCTTTTTTCTGATTTTCTTCTTTTTATACATTATACTGCTACATACAAAGATATAATCATATATAAACTTTATGCGCTTTTCTTCACAAGCATAGCAATCATTACATGCTACTCTTTCGAAAATATTATCTTTAAAACTTCAAATCGAACTTTACTTTTCGTTTTTTTAAATATTTCTTTACTAACTACTTTTTATTTCTTCTCCTCTTCATTTTACCAAGATGCATTTTGAAGATCTATAAAGTCATCATGCAATCCACATTACCTGCTCTATACCATTTTCCTTTTTTTAAGTATTTAGTTTTTTCACTCACTGCTATTTTTTATTTTTACGCTTAATTTTACTACAATCTTTTCTTCCTTATTTCACTATCACATCTTAATATAGGTCATATTTTCTTCTATCACACATTATTATATTGACTCCAGCTCAGCATTTTCCATCATTTAAATTTAATATGCCTATTTTTTTTACCTTTCATTTGAACTCTTTGATTCCTCTGTTTAAATAATTAAACTCTTAACCTCTTGCAGTTCCACTACACTTGCGCTCAATATATTGCCAGCAATCTAATTAATTTCACTTTTTAATTTTTATCCGAAATTCTCTATTGCTTCTCTTTCTCCTACGATACTTCGAGCTTTATTAAACACATTTTCATTAAACTTCTACACTTGGCTTCTTACACGCTTACGATGAACACATTATCATTGTCAAAGTCTAGTCAAGTCCAAATAAAAACTAACCAAAGCCTTTTAGTATTTACGTAAAACTATCAACATTTGGTTGCTATCAAGCATTCCAATATCGAGGATTTGGCTTGTTGAAATTAGCTATAAGTAGTATCATCGCACTTAAGAAACGAGTGATGACAAATACTCGGTAACTTGTGCTTTGGACTAGATAATGTAATGAAAATGAAACAAAGTTTATCTTCAACTTCTTGAGGCATAACGAATAATACATAAAACATCGTACAGAGCAGAATAGTGCATTCTGCTGAATGTGACACAAAAGACTCTTCTATAAAATCTCATTTATTCGCTTCTACTTTCTTTAAAACTCATTGCTCTCATCCTTAACTTTTCTTCTTTCAATTAAATTTTTCGCCCTCTTTCATAAACTGGCACTGAACTTGACTCTATACTCTGAGCTATAGGTTTGAATATTAACCGCTTCTACTATCTTAAAACTCATTTTTCTCATTCTTACTCTTTGCTTTTTAATTTTAATTTACGTTTTACAACTTATTTCTTACACTAGTACTGAAACTCGAATACACTTTCTTAACACTATTCACTTCTTGAAGTCCATGTCTATCATTTTTACTCTTTCTTTCTTCTTACTTTAAATATACTTTTTACATCTTCTTATTCTACCTATAGTACTGAAACTCGACTCTACTTTCTCAACACTATTTGCTTTTACTTTCTTGAAACTCACTTCTCTTTCTTACTTTTTACTTCTTACTTTAAATCTACTTTTTACATCTTCTTATTCTTACACTAGTACTGAAACTCGACTCGACTTTAGTGTCTCAACACTATTTGCTTTTACTTTCTTGAAACTCATTTTTCTTTCTTACTTTTTACTTTGAAATCTACTTTTTACATCTTCTTATTCTTACACTAGCACTGAAACTCGACTCGACTTTAGTTTCTCAACACTATTTGCATTTACTTTCTTGAAACTCGTATCTCTCATTCTTACTTTTTACATCTTCTTATGCTGATATTAGCACTGAAACTTGACTCAAATATAGTTTTGAAAATTATTCGCTTCTTATTTCTTGAAACTCATTTCTTTCATTCTTACTTTTTTCTTCTTACTTTTAATTTGCGTTTTACATTTTCTTATTCATACACTAGTACTGAAACTTGAATATGATTTCTTAACACCAGTCACCTCTTAAAGATCATGCCTCTCATTCTTACTCGTTTCTTCTTACTTTTAATTTACTTTTCACATCTTTTTATTCTCACACTAGCACTGAAATTTGACTCAAATATAGTAAATCAACACCATTTCCTTTTACTTTCTTGAAACTCATTTTTTTCATTCTTACTTTTTTCTTTTTACTTTTATATTTCTTTTTACATCTTCTTATTCTTACAGTAGCATTGACACCTGTAGGACTGACATTTTAATTTTGCTTTAAGCTACCTTCTCTTTGCTTCACGCTGCTTTCTCTATGACTTCTTTTCCTAATACTATTACCTATTCCCTCTTCTTTTGCACTATTCTCTATGCTTTCTTTTCTTTTCTATCAACATTTTATTTATGATTTCTTTCTTTTTCTTGCTTTACTTATTTCTTCTATGCTTTCTTTTTATTTCACTATCAACCTTTTACCTGAAATTAATATCCTATCTTCTTTCTTTATACTATTTTCTTACGTGCTTTTTTCTACGTCTTCTTTTTTTCACTGCAGCAATTATGAACCTTGAAGTCCTTTATCTTTTCTTATTACTTATTTATTCTCCAGCTGTTGAAATTAATATAGACAGATTTATAATTTATAAGCAGCAACTTAAAAACAATGGTCACATACAGTATATGTACAAAGGAAAATATATTTGCAACCTGTACTTATTTACTGCTATTAAATGCTCATATCATATTCTTCAATAACATTACCTTACATTTATTCTTCACTTTTGATATCTGTTTTTTTTCTATTTACTTTCTTATTTCTTCCTTCTTCTATTTACCCAAGCTACCTGGTGCGATGTAGAACAAATGATTGTTAAAGTTTTGTTGCACAACACTGTTGTTTGTTATTATTAATTATATTGTTGTTGATTATTATTTGTTATTTATGTTTAATATCCTTGGATATGACATTAAAATGAACGAACTACAAACAATTGTTTTTTTTATTTGTTATACCCTATCATTCGTAAACTAGGCACTTAAAGGGCGACAGATATTTATGTAAAGATGTGTACTTTAATGGAAACTTGTAATTGGCTTAGATGTACGTTTTCCATGCATCAATGTACAGAAAAAAAAAGCGTCTGTAGTCTACCTTTCGATAGATTCTTTCAAGAATGGTTATTGATATTAATCAATTATACACTAGGTTTGCAAGTACAAATCAAAAGTGCATACACCGAATTTATGAGATCGCGCCAACCGAAGTTGTCGTAGTGCCATATGATAAAATAATCAATGAAATGGGTTAATGCGTTGTGAAAAAATGCGATATAAGAACAAAAAACTGTAACAAATCAAGCAGATATACTTTTCACATGTAAATATATTCTTTACGTATTCAATACTTAAATCGGAATAAGGCTTAAATCGAAACAAAAAAATAATATTTGCAATTTACAGAACACATATTTTTTTACCAAATTAATGGGAAATGTATTTTATTAAATAATTTTGCTTTATTCATTAGACTAAAGATATTAACATATTAAATATTGTTATTTACATGATAAGAACTAGCATTAAATTTATTCACCACACACAAATCACAGTCATATCTATATAGATATCTATATGGATATGACTGTGATTTGTGTTGAAATAAACCAATGAAATGTAAAATATGTACGCTCATAACTTACGATGGACTGCGCCAAATCGGATAATTCTTGTTCTTGTGTGTTCGTTATTGTTAGGACAAGGTTTGTGTAGAAAAAATAAATAAAAAATAAACATAAAAGTATTTTTTTTGTTTCCGCAACTGTATACTACCTGTGGGGAGCCGAGGCGTCCATCATTTCTAAAGAAATTAAAAAAAATGTTTACGGAAGAATCGGAACGAAGTTCGCCGCGTTAGCTAGTTTATAATAATTGATACTTAGCAAATTAATTGTAGTTGTGAAATTTCATTGCTTCATAGCCCATAGCCCAGTTGCACTCGGTGATTAGAAACAATCATCGAGTGTAAGCAACGATGGCGCGGTCAGTACCTGGATGGGTGACCGCTGGTGGCATGTTACCATGAGCGTCTCCGTGATTCGGTCACGTTAAGCAGTCGGTCCCGGTTCTTATCATACGATAACAGTCGTGAAGCTTAGTTAGAGGCCTTCGGGCGGCTTAAAAACATCCAACGGCAAGATTTATGTAGCCACAACGTATTCTTGCCAGTCCCCAACCCGCACCTGGCCAGCGTGGGGACGTATGGCCTTAACCCTCTCCTGAGAGGAGACCTGAGCCCAGCAGTGGGACATTATGGGTTGTTGTTTATTGCTTCATACTTCGCAGCTATGCATATACTGTTATTTGTACTTATGTAAAAATAAGATTGTATCATAAAAGTTCATTGTCCACTCAACCCTAAAAAAAATCTAAAGAGAGCATTGTTTACGAAGCTGATGCTTTGTAGCGGTGTTTGATTTTATTTTTTATGATCTTTGTAACAAAACGTGTTCAGATATTTTGGTAGTCATGCTCGTTAGTTCAATGATAATTTATTACACTATTTTAAATATTTGATAAGAAAAATTACAGAATTTTTAACTTTTTTTGTCGGTTTTTATAGGTAAATTTTCATGGGTAGTCAACACTGAAACCAATAATTGTGATGTTTAAGCTTTGTCTTTGTCTAATCATTCAGACGATATTGTTCTTGTAACGCGTCTAAGTGAGACATGCGTCTATTTACTTTCAAATGTCTAATACTTTCAAAGCTACATCGTCATAGGAGATCGTTTTTTGTTTTTTCGAAAGACGGTCCCCATTTCATGTCATCCACATTTTTTATAATTTTTATCATTAACTCAACTCGACGAAGACTTGAAGACTCGAAGACTTAGAATTGAAGACTCGAAATTCTTGACATTGGCAGAAATAGCTGATCCGGCTGATTGCCATATAATCAAAAGAAGAAGTACATCGTCATAGTTCAGAAGTGATTACATTTTTTTGCGACGTTATTTCTATTGTTATCGAGATCTTAGAAGAGAAGCATAATTTTAAAAGAGAAGAATAATTTCATCATCACAATAGGTTTTTAATACGTGTGGTGACGGATTAAGTATAATGTGTCAAAACCCCGTATTGAGCTCGCCAGGTGGGTGCTATAATGGTTCATTTATACATGTGCTACGCCTCGACTACCCTCTACGAATACAAGCGTGTGAACCGGCTGTTTGGCTTGGGTTGCGTGAGGTTGTGATAGCTTGTTGCTGACCCGAGTAAACTAGCATTCAAACCGACTGAGGAATGGGAGCAAATTACGCAGCCCTAGAAAGAAAAGGATGCATGCCTGGTATAAGTAGTTGGCCAAAACCTAGACGTTATAATTTTTTATGAATACGTTCTTAAACCGATTCCTGGCGACAGCAAAAACATTATAGTATGTTTTTTTCGGAATAGGGGGCAAACTAGCAGTCTTATCGCCTGATGGTAAGCGATTACCGCCGCCCTTGGACAACCGCAACACCAGAGGCGTCAAAAGTGCGTTGCCAGCCTTTGGAGGATGGTAAGGAGGAGAGGTTGAGGTATGGTCCTCCAATATTTCTGGGAGGGGTCCGGATGGCGTAAGAAAGCGGTTTCCGGATCTCTCCCGCAGGCGCAGAGTGGCACACCGTGTGGTTTTAATCGGTTCGATTCCGACACACCGCCCCGCCGCAAACCTCGGAGGATTGAAGGACCGAGGGGGATTCCACACGTAAAAAAAAATGGTCCTCCGGTATTCTCACTCACTCGGTGTTTCATACCGGTTTTATGTGAGGCCATGGTATCACTCCGGTCGAGCCGTGGCTCTCCCACGGTATAAATGTAGTAGAAAAAAATCATCAAAAATAAAATGTCATATTTATTTTATATGCTTTTATTTCTTACAGTTGACATATAATCTCATACAATGATATTTAAAATAGATTTCTTTTGATCTGATTAACAGCACAGATAATAATAGATGTTTTGATCTAAGATTCTACTTACATATGCCTATGACAAAGACTACCTATACATACATCTTTGTAACAAGTTTAGACAATTACGAGTACAAAGTAACGCCAAGTTTTTATAAGATACAGTATTTAACGATAATTAGGCAGAAATTTAAAAAGTTTAAAACTTCAAACTTGAGCTATTTCAAAACTTTGTACTGTGGAGTATTTAAACAAAAATGTGCGTTAAATGTATAATTGTGCTAGAAAACCTTTTTATTCTAGTTTCCATATTTGAAAACGTTTATTTTTATGGTAACGCTAATAGAGACTACGTTTCGTCTATGAACGCTTTAGCATAAAATGATTGAGGCAACGGTAGTTCCATTTTTGGTCTACATATTTTGTTAATTAAGCTTTATTTCATAGCCATTGTACAAACAGATGCTATGATTCATATATTTTTCGACATTTAGCCAGATCTTTGGCACATTTTGATGAACACTATTTTTTCTTTGAAGTCAATATTTAGTGATTTATACATAAGCGATAGTTTTGATACACACTATTTGCACAAAACTAAAACACATATTAAAAATACGCACTTCTATGTTTAGGCTTGCGATAATTTTTTTTATATGCGTTTTTTCCCAAAACTGGCGAAGGACCTTAAAAATTATGACTAGGGTGAACATTTTTATCAAAAAAAATATATAGGATACAAAGTATCCTAAAAATACTGTTGAGACACACTAAACAAATTAATTGATAATCACAGTTGAATTGTAAACCTAATTAAAAATTAATTAACCATCGGATTAATTTAATAATATTTAGATAATTTATAAAAAAGAAACTAGGTAAAATAAATACACATTTCCTGTTTAAAGTAGGCGAAATGTCAATTAGTATATAATGCTTTTAGGAGCCAAGGCGTTGATATTAAAAAAATAACTGACAGGTAAAACAACTATTTAATCCTTTATCTTAGACCATTAAGTTCTTTAAAATCATCGAAACACATTTGGAATAATCTTAGACCAGCAAATATATTTCAAACATTTTTTAATGGAAATATTTATAAATAAATATTTTCGGACATTTTAACACAGAACGCCATCTAGTCCCAAACTAAGCAGAGAGCTTGTACGATGGGTACTAGACAACTGATATTATTAATATATATATACCTTTTTTTTCGTAAACACATACATATTATACATGGAAAACACCCAAACTCCGAAACAAATATTTGCAGATCATACAAACATTTGGTCCGACTCAGGAATCGAACCCGAGACCTCTAGCACAGCAGTCGCATACTCTACCACTGCACCACCGAGGCAGTTATCATATTAAATACAACTTCAATTAAAGAAACCTGTACTTTTTTCCAAATAAATTGTTGTTACTTAAGTTTGTTTACAAATAAAGAATCAAATTGTGGTATACATATATATATATATATAGTGTAGTGTCGTATACATTTTATATAACACGTATAAAATACTATTTACTGATATAACATAAGTTATACGTTTATTATACAACATATTAGATGATACAGGTTTATAATGCATGAAATATTTTTACGTATTTATCCCAATAATTTGCTTCTCTACAGGTAAATAACTGTATCCTTAATATCTTTTATAATAAGACACTGTCCGATAATCACATCCATCGTTTCGTCAATTCCCTTAACTTTTCCTAACTGATGTTTTTTTTCCCAACTTCTTAAGTTTCCCAAATAATGTAATATTTGTCTGTAATATATCAAAATAGGTACATAAACTTCACAAGTTCATTTTTATTTATCATAGGTAATAATTAGGCCGCGGTATAGCAAAGTTCGTTCACAAACATTAGTTTACAACCAAAGCAACTGTTTTCAATCAATTTTACATTTTCAGCAAATGTAAAATAAAACGTTACAATTTGAGCAACTTATTTAGCGGGAAAAATAAATACTTTTATCAAGTATATTTAGACGTATATTTAACATTTTTTATTAGTGATATATATTTCTAATATATGTATGTAAAGCTGCTACAACTTCTACAACTAACATTATTGACGAATAATTTTATGAGTTATTTCTTTATTAGTACAGGCGGTATTTAAAAAATATAGACGATATTTGACACTATTTTAACTATGTTAAATAGTTATTACTGAAACTGTTATACCGAGAAATGACTTTTTAGGTTTCTATAACACAATTTTGCTTTTATACAATTTATTCGCCAAAATAGTCCCTATAATGATTTTGAAATTGATTATAATACAAGTTACTTGAAGTTACTACTTAATATACACTATACATCAAATACACCCTTCAAAATAGTTAAGCTTTATAAAATATTACTTATTGTACTGATAGTAGCAAGGTTAAGAAAATATAAGCTAACATCTGCTATGATATGCAATGACAGGCCGAGTACTGACAAGGAAGAACATATTATTTTAATTCTGTAGCAAGTTAAATCTTTTTTTATGCGCAAACCCCATCGGATACCGCTGAATAAACGCTGTCTCGGGTATTGGAAGCCGGGGAACCAGGTGCACCCTCGACAGGAATCCCTGGAACCCCGATGCACCACGGGCCATTAACAGTTTGTAGATCTTACTGTAAACACTTTTCAATCCTGTATGCTTTACCTATTATTAAAAAGAAATCAGATCACATCAATATAAACGCGAAAGTTTGTGAGGACGATGTTTGTTACTGTCTCACGCAAAACTACTGAACCCATTTAGATGAAACTGTACGGTAGTGCAGCTTATATGTGTTGTTCAAATACATACATATAATACTTAACCAGATCTACGGATCTACGTCTACAATACTGTTCAAAAAGAATTTTTGATAGTTAAATAAGGTAAGGTTCATTCTCTTTTTTGTTCCTTGTAATATTATTCCTTGACAGTACATTCAAACGAAGCATTTCAATACTTCCTCATCAAACTACCAGAAAAATGTACAAAATTGTAAATTTGCATAGAAAAATAAGTATTCATAAAATATGCGAAAAAATAATTCATAAAAATTTTTGTTTTACAAGAATTTAATTAGATAAGAACTAAGCGTGAAATAAAATACTAGATAAGCATAATATAACACTATTGTAATATATTTAAATCAGTAATCTCAAAAACATATAATGTGAGGGAGAGTAGATCTATCATCCCCTTTTCTAATAAATATCCACTACTAAATATTTTGTTCAACGCGGTAACTAAACTGTATTCTTACTATATTTCCAAACTATGATCTATTCGCGTTAAGAAAATAGTGACTCGTCGATCAAGCCCCGCCTCCCGACCAATTACAGCGAAAATTTCGTTCGACACGATAATTTCTTGGAATTTGATTGGCCAGGGTTCCTAAACGAATGGGTGCGAAGCTTTAACAATACAGAACAAAAATCTAATTAAATAATCACAACACTATATTGAGGAGACCAACTAACAGAGCACCATTGTAAAAGTATGAGCAATTATTAAACATACAATTTTATTAATACACACATATATATATATATGTCACCTTCTCCTTTCATTTTTTAAAATACTTGCGACCTGAAAAGCTATTGTCTGTGGTAGACTACGTGCTTGACTTACCCATATTAAACTCAACCTTAACTCAAGTTTATCAAAATTTAGACAAACGTTTTATGGAAGAGTCAGAAAAGGAAAGATGTTCCTAAATACATGGTAACACTGAAATAATTATTTATATAGATTAAATATACAGTATAGGTGCCTCTGATTTTTGAGAACATTTTCTTTAGAAACTTTTTTTTTAAATAAACACGTCTTTTGAAATCCAATCAGTTACATCCGCGTATGCGAGTAACAGACTTAAAAAATTGCCACGAATTGAGAACTTTCTTTGTTTTTGGAAGTCGGGTAAAAATATATACAAAAAGAATTTATTTCGTTCGTACTAAGTTAAAACATAATTTATATTATTATTTATTTGGATTAGTCAAACTAAAAATGAAGGATGTTGACTGTACATGAAACCGTAAAAAAACATGTTCTTCTTTATTTCCAAAGTCTTCTGTGATATATTGAGAAGATTTAAAAACTTTCGAGTGAAAAGACTACACATTTTTTATATTTTTACTTCCCTATATCCCTTATATCTTATATCGATATGAGGGTTAGAGATGTTTTATTTTATCAATTATTTTACATTGCTATGTTTTTGAAAATTTGTTAATGTATTAGTACATGTAAATACATTTAAGCAATGCTGGTAATTAGAATTCTTCTTTCACTTGAAGACTCAAATATGTATACACACGTCAATATAGTTACATATATGACTTTAAAAATACTTAAATCTAACCTCCTATATCATTTTAAAGTCAGAGAGAGTGTATGTTCAAATCAATAATTAAATTAGGCATAAATTTACACACACAATTTATGTATATAAGTAGCCTACGAACGTTATGTAAACTCTCATTTTAGATCTTATTCCCTTTGGTATAGAATTCTTAATCTAATAATCTGTCTTACAGAAAATGAAACAATAAATTATAATTTTTAAAATTAAGCCTTGACGTACAGAAAATATATTAATTACTGCGAAGTTCCCAATAAATTTGATCATTAATAATACTAAAATATATTATTATATATGTACAACTCCAATAATTTAAATTCATACCAATTAATCTTTGGGTAATCGAGCTTTTATTAGATATTTTGTTAATACTCATTAAACTTGAATGTTTTACGCCTATGTACGCTGACACAATATATAGTTCATTCGCTTAGATACGGTCAACATGACCACGCCGCGCGGTAAGCCACCACAAAACCAAAAGGACCCGCCTGTGGCGTACACCCACAATCAAGTATGATTTATCACGGAACAAACGGACTTCACATAAAAAATTGAGCGTGATTAAAAAAATGTTTAGTAAAAGTGTGTTAATCCGACATTCATAACTTATTTGCTATTAGGAAACATCTACTCGCAAGAAATCAAACTCATCTCCTACCAAACTATGAATTATACATCATTCGCTACAATATACAAGATATAACGACGGTAATATTTAGAATACATACATCTTTGGAATACACACAAGTTAATTTATATATAATATATTTAAAACATCAAATTTTCATATAAGTACCACTAGACATATTCTTTGAAACAAGAGTTAATACGACTATATGTTAACTCTTATTTGAGTGTTGCTAGTAACATTGTCTACAACACACAAAATATGTTGTAACGTGCACTACCATAGATGTATCTGGTAGTAAAATCAAATTAAATAATCTATAAATCCTTTATATTTCATATTCATCATTATCATCATGTCGCAATCTTGCAGAAATATGTTTCTGTAATGTAAAACGCTGGCAACATCGTCAGTAATTTCATACAGAAAAAAAAACAAACGTATCTCGAAATCATGCTGTTGGAAAAACCTGATATCCAAATTCAATGTTCCAAATTCAAACAATTTGAAGTTTACTACAACAACACATTCAGAATTTACAAAAAACTTTTGGTTACGCTTTACAATGTTTTTTTTTTCAATTTAAATATTAATATTTGGTTAAAATTATTTACAATGCCTACATACAATATAGATCTTCAAGTATGACGTCATTAAAATTGAACACTTAATTGTTAATATTTTTCATTTAACCATAAGTATATAAATAGGCCTCTATTTAACTTAACGTACATACATTACAGGTAAATATATTATTAAGTTGCGTCACGTTTAAAATTTATATCCAATGTTGCCCATAATGAGCTACGTACAACGCCATCTAGATTACAAATCCCAGCATTAAATCTCATTACATCGTTTGTTGTTATTGAAATATTACATAATTTCAAGTTCAACGGTATATTAATCTTATATCTGGACATTTCAAACTGTTTAATAACTTTAATGTTTTTTAACTTATCATACATTACATATATTGTTAAGATGGCTACGTACGGTTCAAAATATCAAATGCACCGATTGAGCTCAAATTTAGATTCTCGTGTCTTTTTCAGCTAAGTCTGCAGCCGGTTAGATAAATGTATCAATGTAGTAGCACTGGTAGCTGAGAGTACAGCTGGTGTGGCCGGGGCTGGTTAGTTGGCCCAGGCCATGACGACCTTGGAGAAGGGTACGAAGAGGGCGGCGTGCGGCGGCGGCGCGAGGAAGTAGCGGCGGCCGCGATGCGTGCCGTCGTTACGCGGCCCGCCCCACCCCCGGCCCACCTCCGCACCCACCACCACGCCGCTGTTGGCCGCGCTGGCCCCTGCCAGCCCTACGTATCTAGCAATGGAATACCGTTCGACGATGTACTTTCCTCTATATCCTCTATGTTCCTAATTTGAAATTTATTGTTTTTCTGTATTTAACGCTTTGTGGCGACTTCCACATACAACCCCAATGAAATTTATTAAAGCGCCATCTAGCGCAAGTACTCTGAACTACTGAGTATATAATATTTTCGTTGCGTTATCTGTGGAAGTCGCCACAACTGTATAAGTAGAATATTGAATGGCATTATATTAGATAAAAATTTATTTAAAATTGCTAACTTTCAATCATATTAAAAACGTTCATAAATATGTACCAATGTTGATTTTTAAAACATTGCATAAATAAACACTGAAATGAGACCCAATTTTAATTTCTAAATTAAAATTACCGATTGTGACTAATTCATTATATTTTAGTGTACCATATTCATAAAAACGGTCTAATGTTGAAACTGAATTCGTAGTAACCACTGAACCCTCATCCATTCATAAAAATTCTTAAGCCAATCAGCATAACACATAACTTTCTAAAATTGACTGTTGTGCTGGCCCTTCTAAGCATGGTCATCTTGCTATTCGAAATATTCTCTTTGTATTTGAGGGGGATTTCTTTACATAAAGCAATATATTGTGGCGACTTCCACACACAGCCTCAACATAAATATATGACAACGCCATCCACCAAAGATACACTGAACTACGGAGTAACGTGGTGCACGAAGAAGCTACCAATCCTGCATCGCGCAATAGAAGTTCTCGCGCCGATTAACATATATACAACTTCCCAACATCAACCATTGGGCCGTGGCCCGCCAGGCATGATCACCTCGCCTGGTCGGAGGATCCTCCCTTTGTATTAGAGGGACATGACACCCGTACCTTCAAAATATTATGATGATGAAAATTATAACTAGAATCGAAAATATAATTACCTGACTCGGCCCACAGCGATTCGTCCTTGGGGTGTGATGACCTTCACGGTATGTCCCAGGCGTAACTGTCGCGGCTCGGCCGGGATGTACGGCTGGCCTATCACTTGAGATCCACCTTGTGACCTGTCCACTACAAAATACAGTTTTAAATAACACTTCTCAACAATGTGTGAGGAGGTAGGCGCTCATAGCCCAGTTGCACTCGGTGATTAGAAATAATCACCTATGTCCAGTGGTTTATTCTGATGATGACTGTTAGAGGCTGTTGAGAGCTAATCATCATCAGCCCGTCGCGGGTCACTACTGGACATAGGCCTCTCCAATTTCACGCTACTTGGTTCGATTTTTGACTTCTCGCGCCCAGCTTCTGCCAGCCGTTTTGCGCAGATCAGTCCACCTGGCCTATGGACCACACTACGTTTGCCGAGACGCGGTCTCCACTCAAGAACTCGTTTACCCCAACGGCTAATATGAGAGCTAAATTTACTATTAACTAGGTTTGGTGACGGATTGAGAATACGGAATGACACCATTTCTGTTCGTCCCGTAGGTATCGTGAGAGCCAATAAATAACATTATAAATATGTAAATAAATATTTCGGACATTTTACACACAACGTTAACGCTAATCAAGCTAAGCCGAGCTTCTATTATGTAAACTAGATTGACTGACAGAATAAAAAATAAAATAATAATAAATATTTTCGGACATTTTAACACACAACGCCATCTAGTCCCAAACTAGGCAGAGCTTGTACTATGGGTACTAGACAACTGATATTAATACATAAATACTTTTTTTTTGTAAATACATACATATTATACATAGAAAACAGCCAAACTCCGAAACAAATATTTGCAGATGGTACAAACATTTGGTTCGACTCAGGAATCGAACCCGAGACCTCTAGCACAGCAGTCGCATACGCTACCACTGCGCCAACGAGGCAGTCAAAAGAATACTTATATACTTCATTTTGTAAATACATACATATTATAAAATAGAAAACACCCAAACTCCGAAACAAATATTTGCAGATGGTAAAAACATTTGGTCCGACTCAGGAATCGAACCCGAGACCTCTAGCACAGCAGTCGCATACGCTACCACTGCGCCACCGAGGCAGTCAAAAGAATACTTATACACTTCATTTTATAAATACATACATATTATAAAATAGAAAATTTTGCGAAAAAGGTCTCACCATCAAGATGTGGAGACGGTAGGTTATCAATAGACCGTCGTACGAAGACTTCGGCTTCATGTAGGAGCTCTTCGGTATCGTCATACCGCACATCTGGCAGTGAAGATCGCCATGGCCGGTGGATAGATGACGCTATACACGAAATACACCATCAAAAAACCATGTAATGTAAGTTGATACGAAACTTGTGTTTTGACAAAACTTCGGCTTTCGGCATAAAATAATAATAAATAAATATTTTGTGTTAATATGAAATGTCAAAAAGATGTAATGGGCAGCTTAACCGGAGTGATATCACGGCCTCACAAAAAACCGGCGTGAAACAGCGCTTGCGCTTTGTTTCACCGAGTAAGAATAATGGAGGCTTATACCCAACCCTTCCCCGTATCCCTCTAAAGTCCGCAACGCATTTGTGACATATCTGGTGTAACGGGTATTAATGGGCGGCGGTAATCGCTTACCATCAAGCGATACGTCTGCTCGTTTGCCCCCAAAAAAACAATAAAATAAACAAGTTAAAATAATGACAAAATAAGAATACTTTCTTTACTTTAAGTGATAGTCAAGAGAATATACGTTGTCTTAGACACATATTGTTGGAATACGAAAGGCCCAAATAAACTTCATTATATTATAAAAAATTTCGAATACCGAAAATCCGAATCATGGCTGTCTTACATCTGCACATTTCATAATTCAATATTTATTCTATTGTTTTATAATTTTAGTATGTCTACAATAAATATATAAATAAAAATAAATAAACCAATCAGCTTAGGGATTTTAATTGTGCGATGTAGGATTGGTACGTACAAAATGATTCAAGATGTTCTTGGCGCTAGTCGCAGCATCACATTAATGATTTATGATCGCTGGTATATACAAGTACATTACTTTGTTTTTAAACTCATCTTACACTTGTTTTAAGAAGTCCAGGCATGTACCTTTATGTGAGTAGCCATGTTGTGTCCAATCATTGCTTCGGTCTATACTCGGGCAAGGAGAGCGATACGACGAGCCACGCGATAGAAATCTATAACATGTGTTAAGAAAAATAATAAATAACTAATAAAACCAGGTAATTACTCTTTTGGAGGAGAAAATAATAATAATAAATAATGAATAGTTTTGACATCCAACACACAACGCCATGTAGTCCCAAACCAAGCAGAGCATGTACTATGGGTACTAGACAATTGATATCAATACATATATTTTTTTTTTGTAAATACATACATGTTATATATAGAAAACACCTAAACTCCGAAACAAATATTTGCAGACCATACAAACTTTTGGTCCGACTCAGGAATCGAACCCGAGATCTCAAGCACAGCAGTCGCATACGCTACCACTGCGCCACCGAGGCAGTTATAATCAGCAGTAAATCGTTCAGCAGTGGACGACAATAGGTTGAAGTAAGTAATAATAATAATAATAATAAAAGTGTTATATTTCACGATTCACTGATGTGGACGCCTTTAAAATTGGCCATCCTGTCCTAAGAGATTCCTAAAATATTAATTGCCGTATAGGGCTGACAAACAAACCCAGTTGGACTGCTCTAGAAAAAATATATCTTATCGCGTCACTTTGAAGAACACCTCAAAAATCTCTGTAAAGATGTTCGTGCGAACAGCACCGCGAAATGAAATATTGCTGATTGAAACTCAAAAAAATCTATAGAAAAACAGTCCCAATTGAACATACCAAAGTAAATTAAATATAATATAGTACTGACTTGGATGTAGACGTTGTTGTCGGCTCTTCTGGGTGTGGTTGCAGTTTGCCGAGAGCCCACACCGGGTCGGCTGACCGCGACAGTTCTGGCACCATTGACGTGAAACCTGGTATAACATATTAATAAAATTAACAAATACTGCCTTTGGTTAGTTTAGTTTAATTAGCTTACTTGAGATGAGTAACGTAGTTTTTACTGTAGTAAGTACAAGTTTTGACGCAATATCGGCTTATAAATCGATGAATAAAAAAGCGTGACTCATTGTCACGTTCCGCCTGAGTCGAGCGTGTAAGCGAGAGCGCGGAATAAGCGATAGAGAGGTACGATTGGCCTATGCGCTCGGCTTGTGATGCATCGAATTAAATGTTTGTTATCACGTAAAATTATTGTTCGTAAACCGATTTTACAGAAAACCAATTTAAACATACCTAAAGGGTTATAGACAATGCACAATAAAACAGTGATACAAACTTTCGAAGACTATCTAATGGCTACTTTCAGCGGGCAACACTCATGCACACTTAGCTTGAAATAAATATTGCAAAACAAGTCATTAATTTAAGCACTTCCAATAGCCTCGATAGTGTTCTACTTTACTTTAATAGAAACATGGTCGTATTCAAATCGCTGTGAATTTTAGTAAGAGATATTTAATAGAGAGTGAAGCTAGGTGTCGAGGGTTCAAATTTCACATGGAATAACACATGGTTTACTTGCGCTGTGTTTCACCGAGTATGCCACCTCCCTATACCCCCCCCCCCCAAAGGTCGGCAATCCACCTGTGTTGCCAACTATTTCATAAAAAAAAACTAATGTGTAACAATATGATACGTTCCTAATACGGCAGTAGTCTTATTAACAAAGAAAAGAGATATCTAATCAACTGAGGCATAAAAAGAAGTGAAAAAAAAACAAGTTGAGCAGTGAGTACGCACGTACCGATATCGCTGAGCAAGAGGCGGCGCGCGTCCGGCGCAGGCGCAGGCGCGGGGGCGGCGAGACGGCGCGGGCCCGGGCCGCGGGCGGACGGCCCGGCCACCACGCTCGGCCCGGGAGGCGCCAACTAGAACCAGCTCCTCACCTATACTACTTACTTGTAGGTGAACCACCATGTCTGTACTGGACTACTTATTTCTAACTAAATAATAAATAAATATATATGTTCAGACATTTTAACACAGCGCCATCTAGTCCCAAACTAAGCAAAGCTTGTACTATGGGTACTAGATAACTGATATTAATACTTATATACTTTTTTTTTTATAAATACATACATATTATACATAGAAAACACCCAAACTCCGAAACAAATATTTGCAGATCATACAAACATTTGGTCCGACTCAGGAATCGAACCCGAGACCTCTAGCACAGCAGTGGCATTCACTACCACTGAGCCACAGAGGCAGTCATGCCTGCACTGAGAATAGGGGCACAAAGCCGTATTTATCTATCCACATTTTTATATAATTCAATTTTGTTTTTACATATAACGTTAAATTACCCGAAACTTTTGAATTGAAACTGAGTCCTCTGACTACAATTAAAGTTTTTATTAACTCTAGAATTAATGTTCTAATTTACATAATTCTCTTTAAAGTTCACAGATAAAAATTCTTAAAGCAGGTTTTGGCGTCTGACACTTGTCAATGCGTGGGCAGTACGACCAGGTGACTACCATACGTATTATATGATGAGGTTTTTTTTTGATTTGATGCTGATATGGGAAACGCTTTGTGATCCAAAAACTTTTATTTTGAATCTGTGTGTTCCCCAGTGTCCATATACTATTCTCTATCAAAAAAAGGGAATAATATATAGGTATTAAAAAAAAATCTAACAAACCTTATGTGCCAGATACCCATCAGAACTCCACCTGTTAGGTAGGGCACACACATCGGTCTGGGCACCGCTCTCGCGTCTAGCGTACGTGCAGTCACGTAAAACTGGCCGCAATCGTGTACCGCCGGCCTTAAACGGCCCCGGAGTTCTGGTTACACCACGGTAAGCACTTGGTCTAAAAACGGAAATTAAATCGGAATTCGTAATACACCATATATCAATACACTTAGTATGTTATGCAATTTAAGTCTTAAACTAAGAAATGGAAAGAAATAGGTTACATTATAATTACTTATCACTACTTAATTTAGTTAGATTCATGAAAAAAAAACACTGGAAGTAACAATTTAGTAAAAGAACTTGCTAGAAGAAAACATTTTTTTATATGCATCTCTCATGTATTTTTACTGACTAAGCATGGTTTTCAAAGGAGGATCAAGTATTCAGTATGCACTTGTAAGGGTCCATGAGTAGGCCAAAACCTCCTTGCTAAAGTGAGGTCTATCTCCAGCAGTGGAGTGTTTAAAGCTGTTGATGATGATGATAAAGTGTCCATGGGTGGCCTTTTATCATCAGGGGGTCCGTCTAATCATCATGCCGTTTATGCGTTTTCTCTTATACTCACAGAAACGGTTTATTGTAATCACTACATTATTTATATTATACCAACCTGTACTGAAATGGATTAGGACAAGTATTCCTCCTCACATTCAAATTCATAGCCAGATCATCTTCAGAAGTACCACATTTCGAGATATCAGTCTCCGCAAACACCGAATATCTGTGGCCCAAGTATATATTCCTGTGGAAACTGTCCACGCTCTCATCTCTGTGGAGGATGTCCATGCTGGACCCGAGCTCGAAGCTTGAGGACTTTGTGTTATCGAAACTCATGCCTCGATTGTACTCACAGGTCAAACTGTCAACGCTGTCAAGTCTCCTGGAACTGGTATTTGGACTTCTTTTGTACAGTGTATTATCAGATCTATTGTCATAGCTCTTGAGGATACTTCGGCCTGGTATCTCCAAGTTACCTTTGCCATTAAAAGCTACGTGTTTAATTTCTTTGTCATTTGGTAGTGAAACTCTTTTAATTTTCAAAGTTTCTGGATTTGGGGTAGGTTTTTCTGCATGATCAGTTTCAGTGTCTTTGGGTTCGGCTCCTGGTTGGAAATCCGGGTCCAAGGTGTTAAACTTGATGAGCACCGGCGTGGAATGGGTTGTTGTTGAAGATGATGGTGGACCCCACTGGTCTGTTTCGCGTATTGATACTAGATCTTCCTAAAGAGAATAAGAGTAAATGTTAGAACTTGTTAAGAACCTCCTGAATAACATATACGAACTAAGTCCTTCTTCAGGAGTCAAAGTAATTCCATGCCAAATTTTATTGAAATCGGTGCAGTAGTTTAGGCGTGAAAGCGGGACAGACAGACAGAGCTACTTTTGTAATATTAGTATGGATTACGACTTTTACTTTGAAACTCTTAGGTCCTTTATCACCGGTTACATATAAGTTCCGGATAGCATATCTGACAGTCGGTTAGACTCCATTTATATGCAAATTTTTTCCAATTATCTGTCTCATAAGCTATCCGAAACTTATCTGTAAACGGTGAAATAGGGGCTAAGTATATTAAATAACACAAAATGTATATGTGCTGGACAAGTATATCTGTACATGTAATTTTCGGTGTCCGGTAGAGACAATAGGGTATCTACAACAGTAACAATTGTATTAATGTTTGTGGTTGGATTAATGTAAAAGGAGAATAAATACCTGCAAGTTACTCATATCCTTAGATTCATCGGTGGTAAATATGAGCTCGATATCATCCACTTCTTCCGACTCGTTGCCGCTCGCATTATCGTCATGTTTATCATCTGTTGCTTCTGCAGCGTTAAGGTCTATCGGTGTGGTACCACCTTCTGAGAACACGGAGTTATCACCTTCCGACATGGACCTGATTGGATAAATAAATAAATATTCCCGACATCTAATACACAACGCCATCTAGTCCCAAACTAAAAAGACTTGTATTATGGGTACTAGACAACTGATATAATACTAATATACTTTTTTTTGTAAATACATACATATCATACATAGATAACACCCAAACTCCGAAACAAAAATTTGCAGATCATACAAACATGAAACTGCTTTGTGTGGAATTTGTGTGGATTGGTGGAAAATCTCTCCAGACTTAAAACTCCTTGGGATATAGCAGCCACTAATGTGAGGTAATAACTTTAAAAACCAGTCCGGCGGCTAGCCTCAGGCACCCTACTCTGGAGGAACTCGGTCGTGTTATTTTATCGGTCCTCCCCGAATCCACGTCACGCCTTATCAGGCATCATCACGAGTTAAAAATTATACATCTTACTGTCAAAGTGCATTAAATAAATAATTTCTGTAGGTAGTAAAAACTATTTAATTATCACGGTTTTTCAAATGTTTTACATATCGTACAGGCACACATTATTGCCTCATATTAGCTCACTATCTGGCATCATCGATATATATGAGTCTATAACAATTTAGCTTTTAAACATATCTCAAAGTGGGGATAAATAGCTTTATGTACGATTGATGCAGCCTTTGATGCCTTGTTACATGTCATTCATAGTGAACTGCAAATTACATAGACAGATTTTGAACACTTCTCTTTTAAATAATACTCGCAAAAGTTTATATTTATAATTTAATTATTACAGCTTCTACTAACATAAGTTAATAATGGGAAAAGCATGGGTGGTCAGTCTCCGTTAAGACTGACCACCGCGCCGTAGCTGAAATCGACTAGAACCTCAACCTGAGAAAATCTTTACGTTGGTCTTTGTCAAGAAACGTTTTTTCCCCTACTTTATACATATATATTAAATAAAACATGTATAAGTTCGTTTACCTGTTTTACGAACCAAACGCTCTAATGAACCTTATGAGCTTCAAGCTCAGTGTGTGTTATCAATTTATCAATTATTGGAAATCATTTAACTTTTATAGATAGCGCGTGTATGTAATATATGTGTAGCCTCGAATACTCTTTCACATCCAAATTATCGATTTCGTCGTTGCCTGCCTCGTTGGTTTAACGGTTAGAATAAGAGACTGCCAATCAAGAGGACTCTGGTTCGATTCCCGGGTCGGAACTGCTGCTTGTTTTTCTCAGAAGAAATTCTTGATAGCAGCTGAAGATGGCGGTGTTTCCCGCCCGTGCCTCGGAAAGTACGTTAAGCTCCACGCTCCCGGTTGTGATAAACACCTATGACGTTCGTTACAAGAAATCAAGTGTTCTAAAATATACTGACAATTTTTTTTTTCGTGTGGAAGGCCCCCTCGGGTTCACCCCACCGGGGTTTGCAGCGGAGTGGTGTGTTGGAATCGAACCGACTAAAATCTCATAGCGTGCCACTTTGCGCCTGAAACGGGAGAGATCCGGGAACCACTTTCTTACATCATCCGGACCCCTCCCAGCGCCTGCCCGCACTGAAGCAGGCACCGTCAGCTGTTAGGTTCTCAATTTAGGCGACGTACGGAAGACGCGTAACGTTGCCTCCTCGCGGCTGGCCTCTGAAGCAGATGGCAGGGAAAACCCGTCTCGACCATCCGCGGCCACACTCAGGACGGCATGAGGCGCTGATAGGCGCGCCTCCACCGCCCAGTTCGCCGGTGGCGGATCGAGTCCGAGAGGAGATCGTCCTTCCGAGCCTTCTCCGCAGCCTCCTTCTGTGAGATGTCTTCCTCGCCATCTTCCGGCCATGGAGCGTACGACGGCCGATAGAGATCCCCTCTGATGACTGCAATGAGGGCCCGACGCTGCGGCGCCCAAGCGGTGCACACCGCCAGCAAAATATACTGACAACTAGTTCAACCTTCGAATTCAGTTCACCTTCAGTGTTGCGGAGGTCCGATTGCCAGTCGCTCCGAAATAAACTGATATTCAAGTAAAACCGGTTGAACTAGTAGCCGACCCCATTATATCTTTGAAATAAAAAAATCTAGGAAGATGTTCCACATAATCGATTCATTCCATTCATTTTAATAATTAATTAACTGAAAGAAGGTACATGTTAATTTTAGAATCTCTCTATTCTCGAATACTTCTAATTCCAATACGCGTACATCGACTAACTTCCGTAGCGAATATTTAACGTAAGAACAGCTTTATACCGCTTAATAGCTTAATTTTGTATTATTCCTTCATCCAAGTCCTAGCAGTAGAGTAAATGCTGTCATAAATGGATGAATAATGAAATATGTTAATCAGTTCTGTAAGCTCTCAGTTCAACAATTTTATTCAAAGCGGATTCAGTATACTAAGTAGCTTATCGAAGGATTGGCCTTAATCTGTAGGTTTGCACATGATTTGTGCACGTTTAAAAAAACTCTAAAAGTACTGAATTCATTGAGCTTTTATTTTGACACAGTATGAAACCTTCTTCAATAGGTTTTTTTTGTATGTTTAACCTTGGACGCAGAAAGATGGGTGTTAAAATTTGACCGCTATGTGTGTCTGTCTACGCTTGTGTCTGTGGCACCATAGTTCCATAGTTAATTTTGAGCTTCATTTTTCATCAACGCAACCAGAATACAGCCAAAGCGAAGCTATTTAGGTATCGGCAGTTTTATTTATGTTTTATTTTTGATTCAGTGACGTGTTTCCCTTACAAGTACAATTCAAGGGGGAGACGAAAACTCGTGCGTGTTGCAATATAAGAAGGGTGGCGTTTGGCCTAGTTGGAAGGGACATAAAGTCGTCAAAGACCAAAAGCCAACTCCACGAAAAAGGGTGGTCAAATTATTAACGAGGAAAAATAAATACCTTAAGTTTATAGTTTCCCATTGATCATAAACTACTACAATAGAAATCTCGGTCGCTTACAGTGAAATTAATATGCTACACCTAACTATCAAGACCGAGAAAGACTATCTATTGTCCCTTACTTCATTTTTATGGAACACACCTCAATAAGAAATCTCTTCAAGCATGTCTGGTAGACTGTCGGTCAAATCATCTTTTTTTTTAAAAAAACTTGCAGTTGTAACTTGTGTGAAACAAAGGGATATAATCGGCCCTGGACAAAATGTTTACATTCAAGTATTCATTTTCCAAAAAAAAAAACATTAGAAATATTTTCTCCTCCAAGTTCTTTTATCAAACTAGGTTTGGATCTGCTTTTAATTCTACACTTTTAAGTCACTGAACTTCGACTTTTTACTCGGAGCAACTGCCATCAGAGCAATATAAACAGCAAAAAATTACATTAATTGATTAATATTTTGGCGAGTTCCATCTTAATTATTCCTACAAATGCAAAAGAAAATAAATACCTTGTAAGGTTTTTAAAATAATTCTCTATCTCAGAGTTGAAGCTAGCAAACAAAATACGCATGCAAATTAAATTGCAATTTTATTATGTATTTATAAAATACGGGATAAGAAAACAGTATGAGTTTAAAGATGTGGTGTTGTTTAAAAAGTAAGAAAAATCATTTATTCTGAAATGTACAGGACCACACATGGTTTTAAACAGAGGTAACAGAACATAAGCAATTATAGAAAGTACCCTGTGAATGCCAGGCAAAGGTTTACTTGGTTAAATGTTTGAATCTCAAGAACCACTGGTAAGTATTAGAAAAAAATGTTTCAGTGTTGGACCCATTTCTAGAGCAACGCATGAACTATAAATGAAATATAAAAACTCAGATCAAATAAAAAAGTAGATAACGCAACTATAAAAAGAAAGTGAAGCCATTTTTTTAAACATGTGTGAGTGACTGGAGTGTTGCCACTGTTGAAAAACAATGTCCCTGGAAATTGCAGTAATATAAGCAAATTGCGAAAATAAATCTGTTTGTTTCTTATAAATTACATGTTAACCATGTACTTATAGTACATGGTTAACACTATAAAAGTACGTGTTTAATATAATAAAGTAATACTAGTGTTAACTCTTTACTTCATTATTTGACTATGAATTTACCTACAAATATTACCTACCAAACAACACATCTTGACTATAGCAGTACGAACTCCTGGAACACTCGCCCAGTACGTCTTTTGTGTGTATTTACTTATGAAATGTTATTCTTTCATACATTTTGTAGGTAAAATTACAGCACGACCACTTGTACGCCTAACGAAAGTAGCGTAGTTTATTGCTTAAGTGTACGTCAACGCGTCTACTTACTTGGAAGTAGATGAGTTTTTTGTAGAAGGGTTCCGTACCATTATCTATACTACTATCTATACTATATTTCAAGCGTTTACCTGTTGCCGTTATCAATATGGAGCAAAAAAATCACGTTTGTTGTTTGGGAGCCCCCTTAATGATTTACATTATTTTGTTTTTTCGTATTTGTTGTTATGGCGGAAACAGATATTACATCATCTCTGAAGATTTCAACTGTCTATCACTGATACAGCAGACAGACAGACTGACAGCTGAAGTTTTAGTAATAAGGTCCAGATTTACCTTTTGGATACGGAACCTAAAAAGGGCTAAATATGGTAAAATTTATTCCTATTCATATACGCTGATGTAGTCGCGGGTTTCGTTAGTAACGTACATACTAATTTTATAAAAGTTATTTAACGGTTCTATTTTATTTTCAACTTTAAAGTTACAGCATTAAAGTCGATAATAACATAGAACCGTTGCTTAAATAAGGTTTATGAATAATGCTGCTATAATATAAATACCTAATGTTCACGATATTATTCCATTTATTTCCTCAGGTCCTGTTGTACAGAAAATATTTTGACCTACTTTACTTCAAATGTTTAGAATCAAGATGACCTACAAAAGCGGACATTAGTGCATTCTAAAATGTAGGTCAATTTGCAGAATGTGATCAAGTACGTCTTCTGAAATCCCTAAGGAGATTGACAGAGTTCTAGCAAGTCAGAACTTAATTAAATAGATTATTGACGGTAGTGACAGAACTATATCTCAAACTGCATTCAATTATATTAATTTTCAACATAGACGATTTTATTACGTGTTACGTAAATTTTCAATTTATTATTATTAATTTAAGTCGCAAGTTTAAAAAAAGGTTGGCCCGCCAGGCATGATCACCTCGCCTGGTCGGAGGATCCTCCCTTTGTGTTGGAGGGACATGACACCTTTTCCTCCACAGTATAAATATAAACCTTCCTCTTGAATCACTGTAATATTGCTGAACATCACATCAAAATCGGTTGAGTATTTTAAAAGACCTAAGGAAACATAGAGAGCGAGCGACTTTATTTTATGCTGTGTAAAGATATGGGCGAAGTTTTCAAAGCCGTCTTTATGATATTATTGTTTCGAGCAACTATGTCTATTTCATATAAGAGATAACTGCCTGGATGGTATAGCGGTTGGCGTATTCGACTGCTGATTATGAGGTTTCGGGTTCGAATCTCGGGTAGAGCCAAAAAGTATTATTGAGTTTTTCTAAATATTAACAGCTCGGAGTTTGGAAGTTGGGGTCTTAGCCCCCATGACTCGGAAAACACATAAAAACGTCAGTCCTGCGCCTTATCTCTCCCCGGCCGTGTCGGATAACCGTCCCATCGGACTGTGAGAGCAAGGGACCAGAGAGTGCACCTGTGTTCGCGCACACACTTGTTCACTATAATATCTTCTGCGTAGAAGGCTGGTCTCCGTTCGTAAATCGGTAGGAGAACATCATCATCTTCATCAGAGATAAATTTTGATGTTCACTTTGTATTATGTGTATGTATACTTATACGATAACTATAGCCTTCTTTTTTTATGATGTAGGAGGCATACGAGCAGACGTAACGCCTGATGTAAGCGATTACCGCCGCCCATGGGCACCAGGAACATCAGGGACGTCACAAGTGCGTTGCCGGCCTTTTAAGAAGGAGAACGCTCTTTTCTTGAAGATTTGAAGGTCGTATTGGTTATTCGTAACTATTATTAGGTAGTAATCTACAGTAGCTATCTATATTAATATTGTGAAGTAGTATTTGGCATTATTAATCCGAATGTAAATTATGAAGGCAGGCTATTGGCTAGCATTACAAATTGGGGTGTTTGTTTGTAATATTAAAATAACCGCTTTTTACTAAATGCATATGTATGTATACACGGTACATCCGTCTGTTTGTTTCGGCTAATCTCTGGTACGGCTGGATCGATTTTGACGTGACTTTCAACTGACGATCTAAGGAGTAACTTAGGCTAATTTTTTTTAGACTAGCTTCGCCCCGCAGCGTTACTCGCGGTTACAATAATAACCGCAGGAAACACCGCGGGGCTCAAAGAGTGAACAATAAAGGCCGAACATTAAAGAAAAATTAAGCAAAATAATATTATAACAAATAAATCGATTGACTTCAAGAACTGAACCAAATTGAAATACATTTATATATAAAATAAGTTTTACCCGACTGCGAAAGAGGTCGTATTTTTATGTGAGTGGTGTCAATAGATTCGTCTTAGTCATGAGATGAACACATCAAAATAAAAAAAAAAAAACAAAATATGTTATAGGATTTTTGGAGCAATTTTTTTTTTTATTTTCGTCTTTCTATCTTTTCAGTTCTTCAATGAATTTAATAAAAATGGCAGATATTGAAGCTGTCTGTTTTTTTTTTAAATAATTCGTTACTTGTTTTAATAATTTAGTAATTATTATGAAATTGTTTTTTCACTTGTAAGAAAAATAATTTAGCTTGCTTACCTGAAACTCAAATCATCAACATCCAAATTCAGTGTGTCTTTTCTTCGGCTTCTTTCCACATTCTCCTTTACAACTAAATTCTCTTCAGATGTGATCTTCACTTGAACGCCAAACTTATCCGTTTTACTCTTCACATCAGCCTCATTCGGCACAGCCATCCTAATGTTGTCCGTAGAAAAGGATTTTATATGTATAGTTTTATTATTATCAAGTAAATTTGATTTAACTTCAAAATTTGGGTCTTCTTTTGCCGTCTCCTCTTTTCTTTTTTCCGTATCCTTGTCAAAGTCTTTCTTGAATTCGCTCGAATCACTGTCTGATGTTGTGCTCGAAATTACAGATCCCTCTTTTAAAGTACGCACTTTAATTCGTACATCAAATTTTGACAAGAGTTCAAGTTTAGTTTTAAAACTTGGTTGATGTTGTACTTCACTCAACTCCGTTTCTCTTGGTAAACTTGGGATTTGAGAGTAATCTTCTACATCTGTATTGTTGTTTGTAACATCAGGTAGAGTTAATTCACCAGAAACATTCAATTCAGGTAAACCAGAAGCTTCTCCAGATACTTCAACTAACTTTACATCAGAAGAAACATTGCTGTTCTCATTAGACTCTCTTGCAACAGGTTCTGGTTCATCTGCTGTAGTGTTTCCATCAGTTGCAGTAGCAATTACTATTTCACTGCTAGTAAAATCTTCAGGATGTTGAGATCGAGGGCTATAAGTAACTTCCAACCTTATGTTCTGTGCATTAGGGTCTTCAAATCCTGAATCTAATATTCTACGTCTCAGTATGTGATTCTCTAAAGCTAGCTTTTCTATAACATCAGCATATTCTAAGCAATGAGAATGCTGTTCATATTTCTCTTTTAGTTGCTTAAGTTCATTTTTAGATACTTCAAGTGCAGTCCTGAGTGACACCACAGTTTGGTGTAAAGCCCTCACTGTGTCCAGGTGCACAGGACCTGGAGGCCCCTCCGGTTTGACGCTATCCATGCCACCTTGTTACCCTCTAATGATCCAACATTCAACATCCCATACATGACTACTGTTTTCAAATATCTCTCAAAACACAATCACTGCACCATCCATTGCCTGGGTAACGTAACTACAGCTTGAATAAATAAACAACCATTATATGGTGCTCCGCGCGAATACGCCGACTAAAGAAACTTACCGATGACCTAATTCGTGAATAAAACCATTGACATGCATCATTTCGTCGCACATTCTTAGATCCATATCGAGTTCCGGAGCGGTTAGAAGAACACCACTGTACCGGGGCACGAGAGGTCGAGTAATCGATAAAACAACTCGCCCCAAACTGTTGTAATTAGCTTAAAAGCTGTCGGTATTCGGGCGGAGCGGCTCACAGCTGGCACCGACCACTGATAAAGTCTGACACGGAAAGTAGTAATTAAGCCAGGATACTATCTTCCAATCTCTCTGACAAGGCTGTGTAGTTTACGTATACTATAATATATGATACTTAAAAATCTTCCTGTACGCACTCCTACTTGTAAACAAATCAATACTCTAACCAATTTGGCGTTCGCGGGTACTAGTGCAAGCGGGAAGAAATATTTAGCCTTTCATGTAAATATCTGTCAACTTGACAGTTTTGTGACCGTTTAGAAATTCTGTAACATTATTTAACTTTTCGTACTATTCTATTTTACAACTACAATATAAGTCCAAGCTTGAAAATAGCTGTAAATCAAACACTTAGAAAGTTAAGTATCAAATTCATATTCAAGTGGTACATTACGGATTTCCTAAAAAATCCGTAATGTCAAAAACATATGACAAAAAATAACCTCAAAAGTTGAAACTAATTTTGTTTTCAATTATTGATTGTTTGAAAATGTTTAACATTTCAAATATTTATCGAAATGTATCAGTTACTACATATCTATTTCAGCAAACAAGATTTAAAAATAAAATACACTGGGTATATATACCTTAAACACAGAATATAGGTTTTTAATAATGCGATTTTAAAAGTTTACTAATATGATTTTTTTTAGGGGAAATTGAAAAGGAAAACAAGTCCGAAGTTTAAAGCTTTGAATCATTTCGATGATTTTTATGGATCAGTGTTTGGTAAGAAGTGGCCATCTATGCGAGAGGCATTACTACGTCGGCCAAAATATGTTGCGGTTGTCAATAATTACGGAGATGCAGAGGAGACATCAGAATACCTTACTAACAGAGGTATAAAAGTAAATTATTTGTTTTATTTTGAGCGGTTGTTTTCAGTAATTCAGGCACAGAATTTGATTCCTGGGTCGTATCAAATGTATATCTGTGTATTTATAAAAAGTATAAATTATTACTATTTATCTCGTTTGTCTAGTACCATAATATAGGCTTTGCTTAGTTTGGTACTAGATGGCGTTGTGTGCTAGATGTCCGCAAATATTTATTTATTAACCCAAAGTATTGAGAGTATCGTATCTAAAACCTTGAAGTGCATAAATATTTTTTATAATAATTAATAGCTGACCCACACAACTTCTAAGTCTTCTGGTCTAAGTGTGATGTTAACAGAACTATCTTTGGCATCTCAGCAAAAAAAGATCTTGCGAATATTGTTCAGTAAAAGTTTTATTTAATGACCACTAACAAAATCATCTTATCCTCAAATCACGATAGAAATCTTTGCTCCTCTAAGAATTTGCTTCTCTTTTGTCCATCTCACAATTCCGACTTCATGATCTCTTTGTTCTCTGTGCAAGCTGTAATGCTATGTAAACAAGTCGATGTCAACAAGTTGTGTTTCATTCCAAAAGAACGTATTAACTACCTCTTGACAAGATGGCAGGAAAACATTAATTTAGAAACAATGTGTCAAACTCACAGTGTATGCATGAAAAAATTTAATATTAGTGTGTATATATATCTATATATTTTTTTTATGTATATTTATATTTTTATTATGTAAGTTTATGTCAGTTTCATATTGAAATTAATTATAACCTCTTGATTTCATCACAATACACTTAACTCACAAAATTTCTACATACCCCAAATGTTGGTTGGTAGAGAACGCCATGGTCATTAAGTCCACCGTTGTACATGTGTGCATAAAGTTTAAAATAAAAAATACCGTTTTTTTTTTAATATAGGTGCTCATTGTCTAAAGAAGCTTATATCAATACAAGAAGAGTTCCACAAGCAATACGCTCCTGCACAGACCCCAGAAAACCCGACAACCATAGAGCAGGATTTCCATAAAATGAATGAGTTTATGACACAACAACACACTAACGAAATTTCTAATATATACCCAAAGGGAGACAATGTACCTGAGAGGTTGGATTTTCATGATGAAGACCAAAAACAAAATGAAGTTATTAAAAATAAGGATAAATTGTGAGTAACTTATAAATTGGTTGTTAAGATTAAAATTTCTTGTCTATTGAGATTGATATTACTGAAAGCATTGTTATTGACCCCTTGAATATTACCTACTGGTGGTAATGTAGAACTCAAAACAACCAAAAACCCCACAACTCTAGGGTATTAGTAGCTGGAAAACGAGGTGTTCTTAAAGAAATTAAAACATGCTTAAAAGAAAACATTAAAAAGTTGTTGTTGTTTAACCAGTATTTCAGAAATTTGTTTAAAACTTAAGCATTAATTAATTTGGTCTGTTTCTACTCAAAAAAAATTTATAGTAACAGTAAAACATTAAATTAACAGTAACTATTGTAGGATAAAATATGACTATCAGAAGATAAAACATATATTTTATTATTGGTAATGTAGATAAGATATTTTTAATTTTTCCACCATGTTTCAGTAACATCCCCACAAAGACGTTGGATCAATCAATGGCAGAAGCGGAAATAGACACATCCAGGATCATTGACCCCTCATTAGGAATCACAAATGAATCTTTATATCAGTACATACCAGCCACTAAGCTGAAGGGAATGGATGACTGGGTGCCAGAGTCATTGCATTATTCTTATTATTCTAGTATGTTATATTTTGCTTTTTTATGTTTATGGAGAAATGGGATGTCATGTCCGTCCGACTAGGCGAGGTGATCATGCCTGGCGAACCGCGGTCCAACGTTTGTTGTTCTTGGGAAGTTGTACATAGGCTAATTAGCGCGAAAATTTATATATCGCGATACATAATTAGTGTGTCTTTTGTAGATGGCACTGTAATATTTCTACATATATACAGTATGTGGATGTGGACATATATTTTTTCAAATACTAATACTGCATTATAGGGATTAGTCAATAAGATTATTATTATATTGATTGCCTCGGTGGTGCAGTGGTAGCGAATGCGACTGCTGTGCTAGAGGTCTCGGGTTCAATTCCTGAGTCTGACCAAATGTTTGTATTATCTGCAAATATTTGTTTCGGAGTTTGGGTGTTTTCTATGCATAATATGTATATATTTACAAAAAAAAACCATATATGTATTAATATCAGTTGTCTAGTACCCATAGTACAAGCTCTGCTTAATTTGGGACTAGATGGCGTTGTGTGTTAAAATGTCCGAAAATATTCTAAAGCCAACCTATTGGTATTGTGGTTTCTGATCCTAACTGCTAAGCAAGTAGTTGGAGGTTCGACTCATTTAGGAAAAATAGTACAAAGAGAAGAGAGTAGGAAGAAGGAGAAGAGAATAGAAATATTGAAGTATGTTTGGGATGAAACAACCACATGTGACATGTATATGGTTATTATTAACTAGTGTTACCCGCGGTACAACAAAAATCACGGGTAACTCCGCGGGGCAAAGCTTGTCTAAATAAAATGAATATTTAGTAAAAAGCGATTATTTTAATATTACAAACAGACACTCCAATTTTATATAATTGTAAAGATATTCTTTTCCAAACAGTTATTATTCACATCGTTCGTTTACGATTTTGTTAATCACTTTATACTATGTTTTTTACTAAATATTTTTTTTGTTTAATTTTTATATTGTGCATTACATTTAAATTTGTAATTTTAGAGGACAAAGACTTCCCTTTAAATATTGAACCAGAAGCTAAATTGAAGTTCCCAGAACATTTAAAAGTGTTCACATATGAAATGGACAGTGACTCAACAGATTTTCCTGAACCAAAGAGATGTCAGACAGGTAACTGTAATAATTTAGTACAAACCCTATACTTAAATAATTTTAAAATAGAATTTCCTGAATCTGATAATATTGCAGTCAATTTTATGACTGTTTTGAATGGCAGACAACTAAGGCAGGTATTAAATCCGCCTTTGCCAAATTTGGCTTATTTTAAACTTATTAACTTATAAATAAGCCTATACACTTTTTACCAAAAAACAATTTGTATTCTCAGTCAATCGGTGAAACACAGCGCAGGCACTGTTTTACACTGATTTTTTGATAGGGCTAATACTTACTATATTGTTTTTCCAGGTGTATTAAACTATTATCCAATGGACTGTGGGAGCGTACTCTCGGTGTTGGCTCTCAACCTGGCCCCAGGTGACAGGCTGCTGGACCTGTGTTCGGCTCCAGGTGGGAAGGCACTCGTTGCGCTGCAGACGTTGCTGCCCGACGTTGTAGTATGCAATGATATCTCCATATCTAGATCGAACAGGTGAAAATGAAATTTATGTGTTATAATTAAAGTTTTACGAAGAAAGAGCTTTCAAAAAAAAGGGTTAATCGGTGTGAAGTTCTAGTTGGCTTCTTCGGGCACAGAACAATGAACCTCACTATAATACATAAGATCGAATATCAATTGATTATCGAGCGTTTGACTTGTTTACATTCGATGGCGTGTTCTCGGAGTTGGCCATTTCAAGTGACCGTTGCACTTTCCGAAATAAAAGTATAAAAGTTCAGCCCCCATTTACTTACATTTTATCTCAATGAGTTGGCCTTCAGGTATGGGGTCCGAATGCCTATTGCACTTAATGATTAACAATGAAAAAATAAAGCAGAAACAGACAGATAAAGAAGATGAGAACTTATTGAAGGAGATTGAGTAAATCATTGAAAAGTCACATAACAGCTGCGTATTAACTATTTCCTGTTTTATAATTCTCAAAACATTCACAGTTAAAAAAAAAAATACAAAGTAATAATAATAAAAAAGTAGTCCAGATATAATAAACAATAACAAATATTAAATTATATTAAAATGGTACCAAAATTATTAGTAGTAGCTACTTAGTAATTAATAAACAATAAAAAATATTTAAAAAAAAAATCAAATATAGTGTTCATCTGTACTTATAATTACGTACGAACAGTTTCAGAATTAAAAGAATATAGTATTTATTCGCATCATAGTTATAAAGGTGGCAATTGTACTTACACTACGAATGTCCCATCTTGTTTATAAATATCGTACATCTTTGGTTCAGTTGCTTGAGTTAATCGTGTTTACTGTGTTCGAGTGTATTTTAAGTTCATGGTGTTGTGCAAAATATATTTTACTACCCACTTTTGTTTTATATAAAACGCTCATTTGATTTATTTGTTAACATGTTTGTATGTTTTCTCAGTAAGTGAATTTTGTAAATTCTTTTGAGAAATAAAGTTTCTTTAACCGTATGTTAATGTTTTGAGGATCATATAGGATGTTACCGAATTCCTCCCGAAAACAAACGATATACCAAATGATACCTTTAATTTAGTCACTCAAAGAACCAGGGTACCGAATTGGTACGGTTACCGGAATTCAAACCTTCCTAAGGTTTGAATTCCGGTAACCGTACCAATTCGGTAAAGTTAAATATGTCTGTCTAGTTCCTATGAAATGATAGTTTCATCTTAGAAAGCGTCCTTCATCCAGAATAAACCCACCGTCAATAATTTTATAAATAACGAGCTTTTCCCTGCGGCTTCGCTTGCGCAAAAGTAGATATTTTCGTCCTCTTTTTTATCCCCTTATGGGTGGCATTTCCGAAATTCCTTTCTTAGTGCTTACTTACGTTGTATAAAGAACCTACATGCAAAACTTCAGGATTCTAAGTTCAGTGGTTTGGGCCGCGCGTTGATCTCTGAGTATCTTAGTCAGTCACCTTCCTCTTTTGTATAGGTATATAGATTTATATAATTTTGATTATTATTATTTCAGGACACAAAAGATATTTCGCCAGTACCTATTTGACTTCGAAACGAGCAACAGATGGCGGGAACGTGTTGTACTCAAACGTTTTGATGGTCGATATTTTACTGATGATATAGGATTTGATAAGGTATGTTCTTAGAGCCATTTATTTTAAGAATGTATTTGTAAATATTTATTAAAAAACTGTCTGTGAATCTACGAGTCTATAATACCGGTGTTGTCACAGGTTTTGGTAGACGTTCCGTGCACAACAGACAGACACTCCGTCAACGAAGATGAGAACAGCATATTCAAATCAGACAGGATCAAAGAACGGCTTCGGATACCAGAGATACAATCACAACTATTAGTGTAAGTATATCTCTTTTGTATTTACTAAAACTAACTAGTAAAACCTAAGGTTCACTAAATTCAAAATCATTTATTCAATTAAGACACTAAGTGACATTTATGAGAGTTAAACTGAAGCTACAGATAAAAATCATAGATCGGCTCAAACAGATGCCACAATATGTACTGTAGTGTCAAAGTCAATTAGGTGATAACACCTAAATCCACTGCCTACCTGTGTCGATCCATATCTTCCAGTTTCCAAAATGGGTAGAGCCTTATAAGAAGAATACGGGCTAAGAAACTCATGGCCAATCTTTTTAAAAGTCAGATACTAATATAAGTGATTTACAGAAACACAAATAAATCTGTAAAAATGTGACCGATTAGTAAACACACGGAACTAATATCGATATCGATAAAGAATATTGTGGTAATCGATTTCTTTGTCTCCTCTATTCTTTGAACTGTCAAACGGTATTTCTTCATTTAGGTACAGTATTTATGTCATCATTTTAAAGAACCTTGCAACGGACACCAGATAGTCCATACTTTTATCGATTCTATAGTCATCATATTGAAGATCAATATCTCAGGTATTACTGGTTTGAATTGAAAAGTTCTTAAAGTGTTAGATAGCCCAAAGAAACGAAGGGACCCTACAGGCTATACAGCATGATGGTACGACAAAAAGCAACGTTGAAAAATGTGGATTAAAAAATCATATTGAGAGACGCAATTGGTTTGAACCAATAGTATAATTATAATAATTTAACTGCTTCGGTGGTGCAGCGGCAAAGTATGCGACTGCTGGGTTCGATGCCTGGGTTAAACTTAACGTTTGTATGATCTGATAATATATGGTACGGATTTAAGGTGTTTCAGTGTATACATTTACAAAAAATAAAGTAAAAACTATGCTAGCCAATCTAGTTTGAAACTAGATGGGGTTGTGTGTCAAATGTTGAAAAATATTATTATTTTATAATTATTTTGTATTTCAGTAACGGTTTGAAACTAGTGAAAGTGGGCGGTACAGTCGTGTACTCGACGTGCTCGCTCAGTCCGGTACAAAACGACGGCGTGGTTCATATGGCGCTCAAACACGCCTTCGAGACTCATTCGATTATTGCTACCATCAAGTAAGTATTGTGCCTCTGGTAACCTCAAATTTGTCCCATCTAGAGTTTGAACCCATAACTTTTCAAGCTCCAACCCCTAAGCTATTCATGCAGTCAGAGTGGTCTATCTTTTTACATATCTCTATAACCACAAAGACTGAATATATTTGTTCGTATTCTTGTAATTTGTGGTCGCCCGCTGATAATAAAATTAACTTAAATTTACAGAGATATGACAACACCAATGGCTGGTCTGAGTAGCACACTGAACTTTGGCATAGGTGCAGGGGCGCCTAAGTATGGACAACTAGTGACGCCCTCTGTCGGCGCTAACTTTGGACCTTCATACATTTGTAAACTTATACGTGTAAAATGAAAATTTTTTTTCATAATGTCTTTAATTTGCCTTAACTACCTATATTAGTGGATATTCCTTTGCTCATAACACAACGGCAGCAACACACAATAAAAACATATATCACATCAACAGCCTTTAAAATTCCACTACTGGATAGTATTAACCTTAGAAAGGAGGCTTAGGTTATAAAATAAGCAAGCAACAGCAATCTGTGTGTACCGGAATGGGTGTTATGTCCCTTTAATACTAAAGGAGAATCCTTCAACCAGTCGAGACAAACATACCTGGCAGACCGTGGCCCAACGGATGGTGTTAGGATGTTGTAATGTGCTAAATAGCGTGAAAACTTTTAATATCGCGATGCAGGATTAACAGTTATTTCGCAATTGCATGGAATTATTTGAAATCTTCGTTTGATGGCACTGAAGTAACTATTGTAAAAATGTTAAAAAAGATAAAATTCTCGGATTGGAAATAATAATGAAAACTATGTACCTCGATTTACTGACAAAATAAAGTATTAACAGACTTACACACTATGAACATAGAGTTGTACGCGGATAGATAGTAAACTTAATGCTTACTAGATGTCACTAAGTGTCTCAAAACGTGAACTTCAACGATCTTTTCTGAGCTCCTACACCGATATGAAACCAAAAATAAACTGTCAAGTTTTTTGTCATTGAGTTAGTACAAAATGTATCACTAGATGTCGTTTTCCAAAATAATTATATTAGTAATTTAAGTGATATTTTATTTTAACTTCAGGGAGCCATCTATACACACAAATAAATATAATTAAAATGTCTGTGTGTCATTTTAAATTAACAGCTTCTCAGTAAATACAGTGTGTTAATTATTTATTATTAATTTTTGTGTGAGACATTTTATGTTTTCAATGGATTCACTTGAATCTTTGTATTCAGGTTTCTCAATTGACATTTAATATATATATATATATATATTATACATATAAATACTTTATAAATGTGTATTTTCAAATATTTTGGATATAATCGATATTAGTGTAATAGGTCTGTAGTTCTGAATTTGTTCCTTATTGCATTATAAATATACAGATTTGATTGCCGATATTTTCAAATTCTCCGGATTTACACCGTAAACTATACACAATTTTTAAATGAAACAAATTTGTTTAAATATCAGATGTCCTACCGATTTAATTATTTTAGTGGTTACCTGAGAGTCTTTTGATATCGACTCTCGCGGTCGCGCTGAATGCCGCAACTGCGAGATCTCTATGAATTAGTCATATCATAAAAAGCAATTTTATTTACCTATTAAAAAGTAATAAAAGTATATAAATCTATGTAAACAGATGACACCTTTTAAAATTTTAGTCAATAGATATCTACATTAGTACCATTTTTTTTTAAGTTCGGACCATCCCAAATTACTGTATTCTGACTGACAATGCAGATACATAAAAATGTAAATACTAGAACTGAAGGACTTGTCACAAACTAGGCCTATTTACGAATCTAAATCGAGAAATCCCTTTAGAAGTTTAAAAAATCGATGCAGTGACTTAGAACGACGTATTTCACATAACACATTCAAATGAATATTATACATAAAAAATACCATTTTAGACTATTAAAATGTGGTTCAATAATAAATTCCGGTTCATTATAGGCAGAATATACATGTGTCCAGTTATTACATAGTTGCTAACATGTTTTAGTCGTTGTTATGTGTTATGATAAGGGCCAAAAGGCTACGCATATTTAATTTTACACGTTCATATTACAATGTCATCACCAAGTTTTTAGTAGTTTGTTACTCGACATATTCCTCTTCTCGGGTAGGAGGTGGTGTAGTTACTATACCGTGGGAGAGCCACGCTTCGGCATGAATGGGCCGGCTCGACCGGAGTGATACCACGGCCTCACAGAAAACCGGTGTGAAACAGCGCTTACGCTGTCTTTCATCGAGTGAGTGAGGATACCGGAGGCCCATACCCCAATCCAACGCCCCCTATCCCCCTCACCATCCCCTTTCCCCCCAGGCCGCCATAGTGTGGGTCACCATGCTGCATTGTTCTTTTTCGCATTGAGGATGGTGACCACCACTCTTGGATTCTGCTCATGCTTTCCATCAGGCAGGGCAGAGTCATTTTGGTAGTTTAAATATATAAAAAAAAAAAAATACGCTAGCCAGAGGAGTTGGTATAGCTTTTGTCCTGCTATGGGTTCTGGGTAGATTGCTCACTTAGCCGGCCTCAATTTTTGTACTATCTTAAATAACCTATAAAAGACCCACAGTAAAAGTTATAAATCTAATATAGATTGCCGAATGCATTGCCTGTATTCAAGATGAGGCATAAGAGTCTTAAACGCAAAAAAATCGATAAAACTAAACGAACACTCATAAAAAAATATCAAAACATGAAAAGATTGTTATTAAAGAATGAATTAATAAGAAAGTCAAGTTAATTATGTTGAGAATTTTAATGTGTCAAGTAATCACAATGTGCTATATACATAATTAACATAAACATATTTTAATCATGGTCATGTCAAATTACTACAAAGTTCACAGTTATCTATACAGCTGGACTCGAAGATATTTTATGCCTTTTAAAAATCATTTCAAGACTAATGTAGACTAACTGTTTCCCGCAGTTTGACCCACCTCTATCCTCTTCCAGGGGTCATTTACTTACATAATCTTATTTCGTAAAACATTCGTCAATAATTGATGATGAATAAATAAATTCTTTTTTCGGACATGTTAACACTAAGCAGAGCTTATGCTATGGGTACTAGACAACTGGGTACTAGGAATTGAACCCGAGACCTCTAGCACAGCAGTCGCATTCGCTACCACTGCGCCACCAAGGCAGTCGCTAAATAATTTTTGTAAGACGATTGTTCTGTTACATTTATATCAAAAATGAAAACAAATAGCGAAAACATTTTGTCTTATCGGTCTTGTATTTCCAGAATGGTCGCGTTCAAGAAAATAACCTTTTTTTAGTTACGTTAAAGTATATTAGCATAGATATAGTTATTTCGTATAATTAATGAGTCCGTGTAGTTAAGAACACAAAGTGCCACCATCCACTAATAATTCCATGGCATTCGTTGGTCAACTTTACGACTAAGGGAACAAACTACAGGACATCACTGCACTTTTGGTCTAGTGGTTTAAGTGGTCGCCACACCGCTTCCTACTGCGCCAAGTGTTGTGGTTTCCAATCCTACATGGGACAACACTTTGTGTGATCCATATATTGTTGTTCTAAGTCTGGGTGTACTTTGTGTCCGTTCATGTATGTTTGTAAAGTACCCCGCGACACAGGATGTATATTCGTAAAGCGGGAGTTGCCTTTAAAAAAAAAGAAAAGAAAAACTTGAGTCAAGCCTGCCTAATCTCAATCCGTCTGGGCAGCGTGGCATAGTAAACCGAGACCTCCTTTCTCAGGAAATGCCTATAGCCAGCAGTGAACTATTAAAAATTATTAATCCGAAATTTGCCTGGAAGAGATTGCTTTTAGCAATAAGACCGCCCCATTGTACACTTGAAATACTAAGTGTAATAATTTGTAATTGGTGGTCAATAAATTCTGTCCTATCCTATCCTGTTCTGTCCTGTCCTGTCCTGTCCTGTCCTAATCTGTCCTTTCATATCCTGTCCAGTACTGCCCTGTCCTATCCTGTCCAGTCCTGTCCTGTCCTGTCCTGTCCTGTCCTGTCCTGTCTAGTCCTGTCCTATCCGACAGGACACTGTACTATCCTATCCTGTCCTATTCTATCTTATCCTATTCCATTATATTATATTCTATTTCATTATATTCTATTGAATGGAATATAATGAATAATGAAATTGAGGAATACTATTCCATTCTATTCTAGTCTAGTCCATTATATTCCACAAGATCCCGCTGTTTCAACTCCTTAGTAGGTAGACTCGTATTACATTGATAAACTTGGCACAGTATGAGTATGTTTTGACGAAACGGACGTGTACGAGTCTTCGGCATGATAGCAGAGTGTTGTATTGTGAACGCGTGAAAATAATTTGTATAAAAAGTAGTTCTACTAAAAAAACATCGTGTCTAATATACAAAACTGCGATGGATGTAAAAGCTAAAGGGAATATTTTGGGCAGTAAGTTCGTTCTGTTTTTTTCATTAATTTTTTAATAAATTAAATGCAAACAGTTTTTCTGTAATTGAAAATTACAACACAATTATGTTTATTAAATATTACATTGGTTTTCATAATACCTATTCTTAGCTTAGACGAAAATAAAAACCAATCAAAAAAATATGGACAAAGCTTTTGACATGCAAATTTATTCAAATAAGTATATTTAATACATGACTAATTCTTTGGTAAAGACGTCAAATACAAATATATAAAATTGAATTGTCTGTTTGTAACTTCAAATTAATAGCTTTTCACAAAATGCACATGAAAGTATGTACAGTACTTACAACAAAAAAAAACATTTTTTTGTATGTCTGTTTATGCCGGCTAATCTCTAGATCGGCTTTACCGATTTTGACGGGACTTTCACTGGTAAGTAACGTTTGATATAAGGAGTAACACAGTCTCCTTTTTAATTTACTTGGACCCGCGGCGTTACCCGCGGTTCTGTCGTACCTGCTGCGGATAGCACCGCGGGGCTCAACTAATTATCTATCCAATAATAAACCCCTGTAGAATGTATGAGAAATAAGCTCATCATCATCATCATCAGCCTATCGCAGTCCACTGCTGGACATAGGCCTCTCCAATTTCACGCCTCTTAATTCGATCTATGGCTTTTCGCATCCAGCTCCTGCCAGCCGTCTTTCGCAAATCATCTCTCCACCTGGCCTGTTAAGAACTAAGCTCACGGATGCTAATTCATCAAATTCATAATAATGTTTATCCCTACTACGAGTTACGAAAATTATCCACCGTAACGTCTAAACTACTGAACCTATTTTAATAAATGAGGTCTCAATAGATTAAAGATGATATAGACTAAATATATCTTTACCTATTAATGCTACAAGTATAAAGTTTTTCACTGTGATGATCAATAAGTTGTTTAAAATTAAAAATTTAACAATCTTCTACGCAAGCTCTAAATCGACTAATCACACATCATTTTGTAAAAGAGCTGATACTCTTACATTGCTGGACCGATATTATACCAAACATACCACTAAAAAAACCACCACTAGGAATCTGGCTTTCAAATGAAAAAATCCGCATCGAAATCGGTCCATCCGTTTGAGAGCTACAACGCCACAGACAGACACACACAGGTATCGACATCAAACTTATAACACTTTTCTTTTTGCGTCGGGGGTAAAAAAAATGATGTAGTGTTCTTGAGTCTAATAATTAGCCACTTTCTAGTAGCAACTACGGTGCCAAGCTGCAGATAAAGGATGCCAATGCTGAAACCACTTTCTAATTAGAGGCCTACGTTCAGCCCAGGCGCTCATAGCCCAGTTGCACTCGGTGATTAGAAACAATCACCGAGGGTAAGCAACGACGGCATGGTCAGTACCTGGATGGGTGACCGCAAGTGGCATGTTGCTATGTGCGTCTCCGTAATTAGGAGGTCACGTTAAGCAGTCGGTCCCGGTTGTTATCATAGGATAACAGTCGTGAAGCTTAGTTGGAGGTTTTTGGGCGGCTTAAAAACATCCAACAGCAAGATTACGTAGCCAAAACGTTGTCTTGCCAGACCCCAAGCCGCTCTTGGCCAGCGTGGGGATGTATGGCCTTAAACCTCTCCTGAGAGGAGACCCGAGCCCAGCAGTGGGACGTTATGGGTTGTTGATTGATTGATCAATTGATGTTCAGCCAGTGGACTGATAAAGGCTAGCTGGCTTATTCGTGTTCCAAATAGAATAGTCCATTCATTGCAACGTACAAAAGTGGTTCTTTCGCAGATATTGTACCAGCTCGATACATACTTGTGGCGCTCGGTTCCATTGGCCTGGCTATCGTGTATGGGTTGAAGGTCAATCTCTCCGTTGCCATGGTGGGTATGCTGAACCATACCGCTCTGAAGAAGATTAATCTTGGAAATACCAGCTTGTCAACAGCTACTAATGACGCGACTACCAACTCCCTTGTAAGTCTACCTTGATGCTTAATTTATTCACAGTTCATAAAGATATTCGTATGGATATTTACTGGCACAATATTTTCTCTAAATTTATAGTAGAGGATTTTTTTATATTAATTATTATGTTATTTCAATAATCATAAAAGAAAAGAATGATGAATGAAAAATTAGTAACCTTTTTTGGACTACACGGTTGGTCTAGTGGTTTCAATAGTCGCCACACCGCTTCCTACTGCGCCAAGTGTTGTGGGTTCAAATCCTACATGGGACAACACTTTGTGTGATACATAAATTGCTGTTCTAAGTCTGGGTGTACTTTGTGTCCGTTTCATGTATGTTTGTAAAGATCCCCGCGACACAGGAATGTATAATCCAAATGCGGGAGTTGTCTTTAAAAAAAAAATTTATAAGAGTTTAAGTATTTTAAATGGTAGAGTGGTAATATAAAGTAGGTTATATAGAAAATTAACCATTTCTCAGAGTATATGATTTTGCATTCTTCTTCTTATTTTGGTGAGATGGCAACCAGCCGGTTCAGCTATTTCTGCCAATGTCAAGTATTTAAAGTCTTCAATTCTAAGTCTTCGAGTCTTCAAGTCTTCGTCGTGATGGAATTAATGATAAAAAATATAAAATATGTGGATGACATAAAATGGGGACCGTCTTTCGCAAAAACAAAAAACGATCTCCTTTTGCATTCTTGTTTGAAAGTGAAATACTCTGTCAAATGTCAGCATTTATGATTGCCGTATAATAGCAATAACGTCTTCGGGCAATATAACTTCAAATCCTACAGGTACTCCTAAGGTAAAGATCACATTCTTTACTGAAATAACCTCGGTTGGCATAACTTTCCAAGAAGAAATTTCTCCCATTCCCGGGTCAGATCAAAGAGTGGTATTGAGTTTTTCCGATTATAAATAACAGCCCGAAGTTTGGAAGTTGTAATTTTGTTTTTTAACCATTGTGTTAGTAAGCCCACGTAAAACCGTCGGTCCTGCACCTGATCTCTCCTCGCTCGAGTCGGATAACCGTCCCATCGGAATGTGAGATTTCATATCGCCTGCTTAGTTCTGGTCTACGTTTTGAATGTTACCTGTCCCTTTGGATATCTAGTAAGTGGACTGAACAAATGATTTTACTGATAGCTACTCAATAAAAATTTAAAATAAAACAAGAATTGTTGAAAATAAAAAAAAATATTACGACAAATCAATTATTTACATAAATCATCGAAAAAAATAAATAAATCAATTTTTTTTTACTTTGACAGTCATTATTTATACATTTGCATAACAGAATACAATTTAATTGTAATTTTTTGTAAGAACAAACCTTTGTTTGACATTTAGATGTTTATTTTCAGGACAGCATCAACAATATGGGCAATGGTGGCTTCGTCAGTTGAGCATTGTTTTTCTAAGCCTATTATGATGTAATCAATAGGATGCAGTAGTATTTAGTCATTTATCCATTTATTTGCTGACCTCTTAAGATAAATATAAATGTAGGATATTTAATGTACAAATCACTATTAATAAATTTAATCTGAAGCCATATCGGCTTTGAGAAATTAATTTATACTAAATTTGATCAGCAGTTAATTTTTGTTGTGGGAAATAATTAGATTTCTAATTCTGTTAACTGTTTGATACTTAGGTATAGATTACCTAAGTGATACATAAATGTGTGAATTCGATAAAAAAAGAAAAATGCACATAGTTTTTTATCTTTGAATTTATTTATTTTTTCTTTAAAAGCAATTTTTAAGGTGGATATTCGTCGTCAAAAATTCCAAAAGAAGTTTTGAAAATTTGATAGAATAGAAAAATCTAAGAATAATGAATAAAAATTTATATAAGAAATTTGCAATACTTGGAGAATCATCTCTAAATAAATTTATTTTTTCATCATAAAAACTTTGGATATTTTTTTTTAATCTACCATTAAGTAAATAAACTGTTGTTATACTTGCTAATATTACAAATGCGAAAATAACTCTGTATGTCTGTCGCGCCCTCACACCAATACTTAAATTTAGTACACAGGTAGTCTAGAGCCCACAAAACGACATAGGCCATTTTTCAAAGTTAAAGGAGTTGTAAGGGATTGAAAGGGGGATGCAAGGTTGTTTAATTGTTACCAAAAGACACTATTCCATGTGGATAAAGTCGCGGGCACATCTAATATTGTTGAAACCGTTAATTATTTCTATGTTCATTATTTATTATTTTTTATATTTTCGTTCAGTAGCTGCTGGCATTTGCTGCTACAACACAAAACAAACCCCTACCCGAGTTGCAAACGTTTTTCTTTCTCCAATCGTTAACGCCTAAATTCTCGTGTGTCATTGGCTGATCATAGACAACATAGCCCAGGTACGGGTCAGGTCTGTTTTGTGGTACGATTGCTAAAAGAAAGTTTTAAACTATATAAAATGTCTGTGGATTTTAGTTAAATTAGGAACTAAAAAATGTTAATTTAAAATCGTATATTTTTGCATGTAAAGTACAAACCAGATAGATGAGACATGTGAATAAATGAGTTATTCTAAGTTCTACTATATAAGTAGTACCTATTTTGTAAGCAACACTGTATAAATATATACTTCTTGTACACAACAACAAGCAAGAAATTAAATATTTACGTTTTAAATACCTACTAAGCAAATAAATGCACGCGGTTGGATACAATCATGAATTAGTATGCAAATAAAACAATAGATACTAGTATTAGCTTAAATGACAATGTATTCTTTATTTTTTCTCGAAAAATAATAAGCTTTTTTATTTCTTTAACTTCAGGAGCAAGATGGACCTTTTACATGGAGTTCGGAAGTACAGGGGGTTATACTCAGCTGCTACTTCTGGGGATACTTCGTTTCACAAATACCGGGTACGGGATTAAAAAATTTTTTATACTACATATTACTAGACTTAAATCTTGACTAAAGATTAGCGGTCCATGTTACTAACTCCCAGGTCGTAAGTTTCTACCCAGGACAAAAAATTGCGTGAATTAAACATTCATGAACCGGAACAACAACTAGGAACAAGAACACAACCCAGACTCAGAAACTCAGAACAACAAAAAATATTACGGGAAGTGTTGTCCCATGTAGGAATCAAACCTGCAATACTCAGCGCCACAGAACAGCATAGTAGAAAGAAGTAACTTTTTACTCAATGACACATTAGTGCAGTAAATTATAACTTGCCTCGGTGGCGTAGCGTATGCGACTGCTGTGCTTGAGGTCTCGGGTTCGATTCCTGAGTCGAACCAAATGTTTGTATGATCTGCAAGTATTTGTTTCGAAGTTTGGATGTTTTCTATGTATAATATGTACGTATTTACAAAAAAAAGTATATATGTATTTATATCAGTTGTCCAGTACCCATAACACAAGCTCTGCTTAGCTTGGGACTAGATGGCGTTGTGTGTTAGATGTCCGAAATATTTATTATTATTATCATTTATTATATTATAATTACTACAATTATTTCCCATCAGGTGGTCGAGTGGCGGAGTTGTTTTCAGCTAAATGGGTGATGTTCCTCAGCGTGGCTATCAACGTGGTGTGCACTCTATTGACCCCCGTAATGGCTGAGCTGCATTACTCCGCTCTCGTGTGCATGCGAGTTTTAGAAGGCATCGGTGGAGTAAGTCAGTTTTGAAAAATTCTATTATTGTTTTAATTGTTTCTTGTTATACAAGAGTGGAAAGTTGCTTTTTAACCGCGTGCTCAATATTGATGACATGATGCCTGAGAAAGCGATTGATTCTAAAATTTCAAAAATTAAAATCCTGAACGTTAGCCAGGGAATCAAAAGAGCCTGAGGTGAATATCTTCAACACGTAACTTTTCAACCCACCTCAGCGAGGAAATGACTAAATGCCAAAAAAGCAAATAAAAAAAGTACACCAAGAAGGTTTAGAATTTGAGTTTTTTACAAAAAAAATGTTGTTTGCAAAATTGTTTACTATGAAGGTAGAAGTAAATAGGTTTAATGATGTTTTGTTTTCCTAAAATTATTGTACATGCTGTTCTAAATTCAATTTACTTTATCCTCTAGCGAATAAAACGGCTTTTGCACTCAGATATCTAAGGGCAAAAATACTCTTTCCAAGATGGGGGGATGAAAAGGTACTTTAACTGCCTCGGTGGCGCAATGGTAGCTTATGGGACTCGGGTAGGTCTAGGGTTCGATTCCCGGGTCGTACCAAATGTTTTAATGATCTGCAAATATTTGTTCTGGAGTTATGTATTTTCTGTGTATAATATGTATGTATTTACGATAAAATGTATGCATCTATTTACATCAGTTGTCTAGTACCGATAACACAAGCTAGATGGCGTTGTCCGAAATATTTATTTATTAACTTACTGTAATTTTACCTGAATTTTTCCAAAGCTCGGCAAGAGTTTTAACGTTGCAACAGGTTCTTTAAGTAGATAGCTCTAAAGTTCCGAAGTGCTTTCAATTTCCAAGCTTGTTTTTTCTAATAGAGAAGCCTAGTATCCGTTCACTAAATGCATATAAAACTATATACGGTACTTATGTAATTTTTTTTTTTTGTTTGTTCCTCTGTATATTTACAAGTCATATTTATGGAACAATACTACAAAACATGTTTGTTCTAATAAATAATGAAAAGTAGAAAATTTGACTATCACGATTGACCTTATATTATCATAACTAACAGAGAGTCACTTCATTTAATTTATCTTTGTGCCTTTATCGTTGTTCGATGATCTTGTAATGCTCTTGTTGACAAGACGTCTTTGAAAATTAATTATAGATATAGATACTAACTGTCCGCTAACTTTATACCTAAAAACAATTTTATCTATAAATACAACTAAAGTATCCGTTTATAACTTCAAATTAACAACTTATCACTATAATAAATTTGCATACACGGTTAGTCCATCAAAAAAATCATTTTTAAAATTGTTATGAGTCTGTCTGGCGGCTTAAAAACATCCAACGGTAAGATTACGTAGCCACAACGTTGTCTTGCCAGTCCCCAACCCGCACTTGGCCAGCGTGGGGACGTATGGCCTTAACCCTCTCCTGAGAGGAGACCCGAGCCCAGCAGTGGGACATTATGGGTTGTTGATTGATTGATTGATTTTCTGGGTCTATCTACTGACAAATAGCTGATTGTGATGTATAAATATGAACTTAAAACTAAATTAGACAACAATATTTGATTCAAAAAGCCACAAAAACCGTAAATAGGCCTCTTCGACTAAACTGATACGTAGTCTTATTTCGTTTCTTTTTATATATTCAATAACTACCTTTTTTATGATATAGTTGACAAACGAGTAGATGTATCGCCTGATTGTAAGCGATTACCGCCGCCCATGGACACCCGCAACGCCAGAGGCGTCACAAGTACGTTGACGGCCTTTTAAGAAGGAGTACGTTCTTTTCTAGAAGGTTTGAAGGTATCCAGGCATACCGCAGGCGACCTGAGCTGAAACCACTCCCTCCCCGTTATTTTATTTCTAGGGGACACTCTCAAGGGAGTAAGGGGGTGGCTCAATATAACCCATCTGGTATATCCCAACCGGCCAACCCCATGTGTCTTAATTGAATTTAAGATTATCTATACCACAATTTTTTACTATATTCTCTTGTTCAGGGTGTAACACTGCCAGGAATTAATGTCTTGATATCAAAGTGGTCACCGCCAGCAGAACGAATTGTCATGTCAGCGTTGGTTTACACAGGAACTTCACTTGGTACTGTCATATCCATGTTAATGGCTGGAATACTTACTGATAAAGTTGGTAAGTGTACAGGAATATTGCTTTTATCGTAAACATTTTTAGGGAGAGATTTAGTCGAGACGATGTACCTAGTTTCAAATAACTTTTTCCTATGTCAGAAGACGCAAGCGTTTTGCTGTCTGTTAAGGGTCCATAGCAGCGTTGCTAGACGTCCCGAATTTGGCGGTTTGTCCCGCTTTTTGAATCAAAATTGTAATGTTGTGCCGCGCGGGACAGGTGATGCCGCGCGGGACAGATTGTGTCTCGCTTTTTGGGGAAACTGGCCGGACTCTCAAGTGAAGTTAGTTAGTTAGCCGTAGTGCTGTGTCGTCAATAAATTTGACAGGTAATGAAAATATAAAAATCCCGCTATTACATTAAAAATAAGATATGGCACTCATTCTTTCACCAATTAAGGATGATGTAGCAGAAAATCAAAAATATTGCGAATGACCTTTGAAGAGCTTACTCTCGTGTCGTAATTTCTGATTAGATGCGATACGTTGACACTTTTTTTACTTTGTCACGCTTTCAACGAAAGAACCCCGGGTTATTTCACAAAAAAGTCTCAAAATACGAATTTGACTAAAAAAAATCTGGCAATAATGCTTCTGCATCATTGGTCTCACATTCACCAACGAAATATGACAGCAGTAAATGTTTTGGGTTTGATCCCCACATGGGACAACACTTAGTGCGATTATAATTCTTGCTAAAAGTGTATATCGGACAATAGGCATCCCTCTTTAAGTGGATAGATAGAAAGATAAATAGAATACTCTTTTTTATACACCGTATATTATACAGATTCACAAGAGAATACATACAATCTCAGAAATATAATGTACAAAGGGCGGCAATCTCTTCAAGACAACCTTAGAATGGATAAAAAATGTTCTAGAGAAAAAGTAAGTATCGTTTTTTTTTCCATCAGGTTGGGAAAGTTCATTTTACATAATGGGAGGTCTATCAGCAATCTGGTGCGTTCTGTGGATGGTGTTAATACAAGATTCACCTGAAAAGCAACCGTTGATAAGTATTGAGGAGAGGAATATGATCATCACATCAGTGAGAGGAAATTCTGCAAGAAGAGAGCAACGGGTAAGGATGTTGTAGGTAACACAGCGCTACATTAAAAGAAATGCTTTTACCTCGATCTCCTAAAGTTTGAAATGGAGTTGCTTAATTTCTTATCCAGTCACATGGTTTCAATTTATGACAGGCCAGTTAAATATAAAATAAATAAATATTTCGGACATCTTACACATACCGCCTTCTCGTTCCAAAGTAAGCTGAGCTCTTGTACTAGACAACTGATATAAATACATATATACTTTTTTTGTAAATACATGAAAAACACCCAAACTTCGAAATAAATATTTGCAGATCTTACAAACATTTGGTCAGACCCGGAAATCGAACCCGAGACCTCTAGTTCAGTAGTCGCATACGTTACCACTGCGCCTCCGAGGCAGTTGTCTGGTGGTAGGTGAGCCTGACAACTAAGTTGAAAATCTAGGACAAATACTGTGTCGTACACAATCATTTGTTCTGTGTCTGGTTGTTTATTATAATAAAAATATTTAAGTATGTTTATCAACGGTCTAGTTGCCACACCGCAGATACTGCCCAGTTTTGGGTAGACTGACTGACCGTGGCTGAGTTATCTGAAGTTATTTTTTTTTATGTATGAACCTACTAATATGAGATGATGAAAGCAGAAGTGGTCACCGTACTTATTGCGCATGCAAACAATGCAAGAATACATCACGGTGACCCACAACATGGCGGCCTAGTGATGCGTCGTCTCGCACTCACCAGCGAAACGCGATTTTCTGAGCGAAGGTAGTACCACCCTGGTCAAGTCGGCCCGTTCGTGCTGATATCACACAAGACTGCCTCGGTGGCGCAGTGGTAGCGTATGCGACTGTTGTGCTTGAGGTCTCGGGTTCGATTCCCGGGTCGGACCAAATGTTTGTAAGATCTGCAAATATTTGTTTCGGAGGTTGGGTGTTTTCTATGTATATTATGTATGTATTTACAAAAAAATATATATATGTATCAATATCAGTTGTCTAGTACCCATAATACACGCTCTGCTTAGTTTGAGATTAGATGGCGTTGTGTGTTAAATGTCCGAATATTTATTTAATTTATTTATCAGAGTGGTTCCACTGCCTTCGAGTTTAAATAGCAATGACGAATAACATCTTAATTATGCTCCATGTTACAGAAAATACCAGTTCCTTGGTGCGCTGTGTTTACTTCACCACCCTTCATCGCGATTCTGGTGGCACACACTTGTTCTACCTGGGGTTGGTACTTGCTACTCCTCGACTTGCCCCTGTACATGAAGCAGGTTCTTCATTTCAATATAACTCAGGTGAGTACAAACTAGTTACGACTAGAAAAGCTCAAAATCGATCAGAGTGGCGTGCTATATCCAGATGTGGACAGTATTGCTGTCCTGCTGCTGGCTGGCTGGTGATGATGATGAGTATAAACTTGTACCATTACTCATATGCACACCATTGATTCCTTGAAAAATTATTGCTCGTTCATCTGGCCTCTTCTCGGTGTATTTTTTTTAATGTGTGTCCCTGACAAAATTACTCTACTCTGCCTGATGGATACTGATGGCCTGCTGGGTGAATGCAGACAATGCAACAATACGGCATAGCGACCCATACCATGGCGGCCTAGTAATGCTTCTGCATTATTGGGCCTCCGGTCTCCCACATACTAACTAAATACGACAGCAGTTAATGTATTGTTAAGAGAGGCGCTCATAGTCCAGTTGCACTCGGTGATTAGAAACAATCACCGAGGGCAAGCAACGACGGCGCGGTCAGTACCTGGATGGGTGACCGCTGTTGGCATGTTACCATGAGCGTCTCCGTGATTCGGAGGTCACGTTAAGCAGTCGGTCCCGGTTGTTGCCATACGATAACAGTCGTGAAGCTTAGTTAGAGGCCTTTGGGCGGCTTAAGAACATCCATCGGCAAGATTTACGTTGCCACAACGTATTCTTGCCAGTCCCCAACCAGCACTTGGCCAGCGTGGGGACGTATGGCCTTAACCCTCTCCTGAGAGGAGACCCGAGCCCAGCATTGGGACATTATGGGTTGTTGATTGATTGAATGTATTGGGTTTGATCCCCACATGCATACAAACAGTGTAAAGGTATCACTGGTCGGTATATAAACCTACATACGTAACAGTGTGTAGTACATTTATAGTAAATTTAAAAATTAATTGCCCTACTCATTATTATTAAACTTATGGAGTTCATTTATAATTATTTCAGAACACATTATCTACTGCACTACCTTTCCTGACTTTATGGATTTTCAGCATAGTGCTGGGTAAAACTATAGACTGGTTCCGAAGTAAAAATATAATTACCACCACGACTGCTAGAAAAATTGGTACTTTTATAGGTATGTCATTTGATTTGATGAAGATATTCTTTATTTTAATGTCAGTATTTTTATTGGCTGTCTTGGCTTGTCTGGCTGTATTGAAAAAAAAAAGATTTTAAACATACCCTTTTTTTACGTGTGGAAACCCCCTCGGGCCTTCACCCCACCGGGGTTTGCGGCGAGGCGGTGTGTCGGAATCGAACCGACTAAAACCACACGGTGTGCCACTCTGCGCCTGAGACGGGAGGGATCCGGGAACCGCTTTCTTACGCCATCCGGACCCCTCCCAGATTTAAAACATACCCTAAACGAACCCAACTGGCCAGAATAGTATTGTAGGCCAAAACCTCCTTTGTAAGAATAGCCTTATGCCTAGGACTGAACTGTTATAGGTTGATGCTTATGATAATCCGTTAAAAAGATTACATTTAATAATAATAAACATTATTAATAAAAGAAAGTTTCCACAGAAAGTTTACATAGACAAAGGTTTACATACTGAAATTAAAATGTCCTAGATGTTCCTCGTTCTATATATATTATTGAAATTCAAAAAAACCTTTCGAAAAACTCGAAAGCGCAGTTAAGTGCCGTGTCAAGACATTATTGATAAAACCTGATTCAATAAATTTACATAGATAAACAGTAATACGTATGCTAACCAATACAATAGACAATTACATCACAAGATAAATTTATCCAAGTTAAGCCAATATGAAGCAATTTGTCGCTACAATACAAGTATTCATTAATAATAATTAATGATATGAAGGGATCGCGTAATGGAAATATTCATCGATATTGTTTCTAACAGAATAATATCGATGTTCAAGCTAACAGAACTAACGTGCAGCACCGTGTGTAAAGCTTGGCAAAAAAGTTCTAAAAATTATGGCGGCGCCTCTATCGTTCATGTGGCCACCCTATATAGTACGACAATAACAGTTTTGATACTTTGATTTAAATACAATTTTTAATTACAAAAGTGATTTCACTGACAGCCGAAGGCAATCTCTAACAGAATGATTAAATAAATAAATGTGAAATGAGAGCCAAGTTCAATATTATGATGTATGCCTTGGTTGTTCACTTCAAAGACAAAAGAAGTGAGAGCTAAATGGGTGCCAAGTTCAACAGTCAGTCCTGAAATGTATTTATAACAACATAAATTTTATAACAATTTAAAATATCAGTTTCAATATATTATCCCGAGTTTAAAGAAGAAATATTTAAGCTCGGGATAATATATTGAAACTTATTATAAAATCTGACTTAGCTAGTTTTCATATTATAGCCTTCGCAAGTTCTAAATTTGTAAGTACTTATTTTATTCTTCCGTAAATTTGGTTTCCTGGTAGAAATTAGCCATCGAACATAGGCCTTTTCCATGACTATGTTAGTAGGTACTTAATAATAATTTGTATACATGTATATATGTAGTCTAGTACTTTCTACTACTCTGAGTATTATGAGTTTAAATCCCACACAATTCGTCTCGACACAGGCATATTCCAAATGCTAGGGTTAACGTTTTTAAGGAATATAATAGAAAAAGATGTAGATTAACTGACAGAAGATGGGATAATTTACAAATAGAAACAATTTTAGAGCCCTATTTCCCTATCAATGGAACAAACGGACAAACAACTTTTTTTAATGTATGTAAAGTACTGACAACCACATGCGCTTAGAGAAAAGCTGTTGATTAGAAATTACAAATAGAAACTTTAATTTTATTTATTTAACAACAGTCTGAATTAATTAAATTACATTTTTATTTACAGCGTCAGTATGTCCGGCAATCTGTTTGTTCGCCCTGTGTTTCATTGGAAACCGCCCTGCAGCAGCGGTGGCTATCATGACCATCGGAATTACATCCACGGGGGGCATGTTTTGCGGTTTCCTTACCAACCACATCGATATTGCTCCTAACTTTGCTGGTAAATATAATTAAAATAGCTTTTAGCCGCGATTCGCTCGCCCTTAAAGTAGATATTTTCATACCCTATTTTACCCCCTTAGTGGTGGCATTCTAAATTATTTTCTTAGTGCTCACTTACGTTATATAATGACTACTACTATATTACTATATACTATACTACTACGTGCAAAATTCAGGGCTCTAGCATCAGCGGTTTGGGCTGTGCGTTGATCTTTGTGTATCTTGGACTGACTAGTCATCTTAATCTTTTATATATACAGATTTTTTTTTTACTCGCGCCCTATTCATAAACGTTATTTAACTTTCAGTAACAATTCTTAATTATTTTCAACTTTAAACTTTTAATCTTAAAATTAAAAATAACACATTAAACGTTTATAAACAAAGCCGTTAGTGTCTCATGGTTAGCTTACAGAGAAATTATTGCAACAATTAGAATTCAAGTTTCAGATTACTGTTTCTGAGGTGTTTTACTTTTTAGTGCATCGATTTTTCCTTAATCTTACACATACATTTAAGGGAAATTCATTTTATTGTTATACTTTTCGCAACCACAATATACCACATCGAAGCGTGACAAGATTATACTTTTAGTAATTAACATAAATTTTGCAATGTTGCCAGTGTGAATAATTTTGTTAAGTAGTTAATCCTTTTAATAATTTTATGCAATTTTACCAGGTACTCTGATGGCTCTTACCAACACAGTGGCTTCGATCCCCGGCATAGTGGTGCCGATCTTCGTGGGAGCCATAACACATGACCATGTCTGTTCTCCAGATGATATTATTTATTTATCGAACCGTTTTAACAAGTTAGGAATACTGTTCTACTAGAGTATTTGTGTCCATTTCCATTTAAGTACTAGTGTCTGAAGGTTCTGTGATCCATAATAAATGCGATAAACTGATTGTATCCAGATCAAGGGCGATAATGTTACCTAATTTAAGAAATGCTATAGTATATAGTAGCTGGAGAACAACAGTGAATTCTCATAGTTCGAAAGTTTTTAAATAATATAGTCTATTACATAAGTGATTACTTACATTAGATGTTTTTTTATATACTACGAAATTACCTGAAAAGAAAACTTTTATGAATGAAGGAACGATTAATTTGTGATGTAAAAGTATCTCATCTCATTGAGTAGTTCACCTCTAATAAACGCGGTCATATATTACACATTAGCACCGAAGGGTGTCATCATCAACAGTCTTTACAAGTGCTGAAAATGGACCTCTCATTGGCAAGGAGACTTTGGCCTACTGTAACACGCTGCCCAGACGGATTTGATTCAATTTTTCCTTCTTGTTGGAAATGAGAGTCAAGTGTGATTTTATTTAAGTCAAGTCGATCGGCGATGGCTATAGAGGCCAATACGTAACTTGGCCAGATTCGTTAGATGCGCAGATGTAGGTTTTTAGGTCCCTTTGGTTGATAGAAGGGCGCTGGGATTGTAGTAGCACCGTTCCGAGCAAGCGATGGGAGCGTCGGTCTACTATACTTCGATTTGGTTTGTTTTGATTAGTTGCACTAAGTGCAACAAACAAACAATCTGGCTAAGTAACGTGCCGGCGCCTTTACCATCGCCTTACGATTGGCTCACACGAATTTCAATAATCGTAACGCCAACCGCGATCACCATGACGATCGAGTAATATTATTTAAATTACTATAAATTTGAACCTAGGCTATCCACAGGCTGGCTTTAAAAGCTAGTAAAATTGAGTTGATTAAACTCCTGACCTTTATGTTACAGCAAACCATACACGAATGGCGGACAATATTCTATGTGACAATTGGAATGTACATCATCGGGATCACCACCTATTTAGCATTCGGATCCAGTGAAGAGCAACTCTGGAACAAGGTGGCTGCTGACAATGAGCTTGAAATAAAACCACTGAATGAAGAAAAGAAGACTGAAGTTTAAGTTTATCTGCTATTTAATTTGTTATTGTAAGGAGTTATTTATTAAGACAATATAAGACGTCTAAAACTTGTAATAAGTTTCCAATCTGGGTACTTACCCTAGCTCTGGATGAAAAATGGAAAATGAAAATTAAATTAAATAAACAAATCGATTATGAATTAAGCTTTTAATTTATTATTTATCTTACTTACTTTGTATAGTTACTTATATATATTTATATATTATTATCATAGAACATAGTCTCAATTTCTTTTGCTAATTGCTAACTTCAAAATCAAGAAATTCTTTAGGAAATGAAAGTTATTTTGCTTTAACCGGGATTTACAACTCGATTTGTCAGTATGTCACGATAGAAGGTAATTAAAGTGTTTAAACCTTTTTTTCAACCTAGTACGGGTCTGCAGTCCTTTGTTTTTCGAAAATTCTGCATTTTAACGGTTTTTCTATCAGATTGGCCAGACTCTAACCACAATTTTACATGTCATGAGAGGACTCACACATGTACCCGCGTATTTCAAAGTTTGTGATTATTTATTTGGCCTCGTAAAAAGCCACCATACAGTCCATTATTTTGAAATTTCATAATAATTATTCAGATACTCCTTATTTACGTATCGTCTGCCAAAAAAAACGCATCATTGCAAAAAAGCAAAATTTTCCCATCATTTGATGAAAATGAGTACTATAGTCATGACTTCATGAGTCTTGCCTGAATGTATAAAGTTATTAATAGTGTTCTGTTTATATTTTTATTCAAATTGAATTCAATGGTTTTGGGATGTTACAATCTGTTTTTTTTTATTCTTTCAAAGCCAACCTGTAACCTTCAACTTCTTTTTACTTAATTAATCACTTTACTATTCGTGTATATAGGTACTATCGTTATGTTTGACTCTGTCTAACTGAACATACAGTTACTCTTTGAAACCTAATCTCGTATTATTCAACATTCTGTAGCGCAGTGGTAGCGAATGCGACTGCTGTGCAAGAGGTCTCAGGTTCGATTCCTGAGTCGAACCAAATGTTTGTATGATCTGCAAATATTTGTTTCGGAGTTTGGGTGTTTTCTATGTATAATATGTATGTATTTACAAAAAAATAAGTATATGAGTATTAATATCAGTTGTCTAGAACCCATAGTACAAGCTCTGCTTAGTTTGGGACTAGATGGCGTTGTGTGTGTCTGTCTGAACATATTCAAGTTTATGAAGCAGTTTATCCCTTATCAGGGAAGCGCTCCATTAAACTATAATTTACTTCAAATTGACTCGCAATGGCCTAACATGTCTAGAAAAAATAATATCAGTGTCGATTGATTTTGTGTTGAAGGTCACCTTGATGGCGCGAAAGCTCAATATAATGTCTCGTCTCGTGCTTGACGCGAGACGCTAAAATGGTATTGAGCGCATGTTTTCAAGCACGTTGCACTCTGTACACATATAAACAAAACATAGGGAGTTGCAATATATTTCGTCATGTTTAAGTAAACGTTCGGTTGTCAGTTACTGTCCAGTTTTCCCGGGACAGACGTGCGGTTCGCTTCTCTTTCCGGTGATAACAGCTTGGATGCACTACCGTGGTAGAGTAATGCGGTGTGTTTACTTTTAAAATAGTTACCTGGACAACAATGGAGGTGGCGGCTAAAGGAAACATACTGGGGCGTGAGTTTTTTTTAGCTAGTACATAATTCTTCAATTTCATTCATCTATTAACTATAATAATAGTAATAATAAATCTCTTTATTATACATCTAAACATACCTGTTTATATTTTTAGTTTCGGTTGAGTGTTTGGAAAGACATGTAAATAATTGGTAAAAATTTGTTATTTTAGAAGCAGGCATGGCCAAAGCTAGGAAGGGGATTTGGTGTTTAACTTACGCCCCCCCCTCCCCCGAGCTAATTGCACACTGTTGATATCTTTACACTTCTCGTTTTTTTTTCATAATAATATAACGGTTAAAGGACACCATCATTTTATTATCTTGAAACCCCTCCAAAACTTAAACCAGGCTACGCCCGTGATCGTAGTTTATCCCTCTACCTACTTATGTTTATCCGGGCTAGCAGAACTAACTGCTTGGTATAGACAAACAGAGACAGGTATTTATAGGAATATGTACGGCTCTAAAATATAAAAAAAATAAGTATTAACACAAAACTTATCTCATTTAGAGAAACAATCAAAGCTTCAGCATCTTTAACGAATCTATCGTAACAACAGTAGTACATGGTTAAGATATCCTACTAATATTATAAACGCGAAAGTTTGCAAGGATGGATGTTCGTTACTCTTTCACGTAAAAACTACTCAACGAATTTAGATGAAACTTTACAGTAATATAGCTTATGCATCAGAATAACACATATGATACTATTTATACTACGCGGGCATAAACTAGTTTTCTATATTTGTATTAGACCAATAAGAAAGTTGCCCACGTTCGTTGTACGCTGTTTTAACGGCTGTTAAAGCAGTTGTAATGGTGAACCTGGAAAACCATGGACATGTTACGTGTACCTTGGCAAGGTCTTGCTTTCTTGTACGATCTTGCCTTCTTGGAGGACATCCTTTAGGGGCAAATGAAAGTTGATCTAAAATTAAAAACATGTAATTGGAAAGCAAGGAAAGACTTGCTTAGCACGGGTTCCTGTCAGACCAAGGCATCTCTTCCGTCCCTTGGTCCTTTAACCATAAATTTAATTAAACATTAGAAAGAAATCATGAAATTGCCTAGGGGTAGCATAGTGGTAGCGTAGGTATGCATTCCCGGGTCGGACCAAATGTTAGTATGACCTGAAAATATTTGTTTGGGAGTTTGGGTGTATCCTATGTATAATATGTTTGTATTTACAAATACAACAAGTGTAGATGTATTTATATCAGATATCTAGAACCTACAGTTCAAGCTCTACTTAGTTTGGGGCTAACTTTAGGCGTTGTGTGTCAGAAGGGTTTTGAAATTTAAAAAAAATAAAACATACACAACATTTATAACTATGTACTCTTCTACTTCATCTTAGCCCTAATGTTTCTTTTTTGTCTCAGGCTTCGTCCCAGCGCGGTACATACTCTCCGTGCTTGGTTCAATAGGCATGGCCATCATTTACGGTTTGAAGGTTAACCTCTCCGTAGCCATGGTAGGCATGCTAAACCATACGGCTATAAAACCAGCCGCAGATCAAGACACGAGATTGAAGAATACTACTGAAGAATCTAATGTGAGTACCTTTCATTACTTACATTCGATTGAACTAATTATGTTGTGGTTTCAGCGGCCTCCTCGTCGATTTCTACTGCACTATTGTTGTGGGTTCAAATCCCACATAGGACAATACTTTGGGTGAGCCACAAATTGTTGCTTCGAATATGGATGTTCTCTGTATCCATTTCATATTAAATAATATCCCCCGCGACATAAAAAAATTCTTAGTGCGGCGATTGTCTTTTCAAATCCATCAATTACGTTGGTTTTATTGAAATAAGCTGGGCACTTTAAGTTATCAAACAATAACCAACTGTCTGTCTGTCTTTTATACTTGCGCGGCTAAACCGATGCACGGAAACCTATTAAATTTAGGCTTGGAAATACTCTTATTCTTGAGGAAGGAAGGACATGGCTAAACTTTACCGCGATAACCGACAGCCACGCGAGTGGAGCTGCGGAGAAAAGTTAAATAGTTTATACCACTAAAAGCATAATGAATAACTGAAACTTTAAAACTTATCCATCAAACACAATTGTTATTCCGTTTCCGTATTATGTGGTCAAAAAATTACTTAATCTATACATATAAAATATAAGCGAAATACCACTCACTGTTCAATCACGAAATCTCAGAAACTATAACATCTATAAACGTGAAATTTGGTAGGAAGATTCCTTAACACATCCGCACACATCCGCTAAGAATGATTTTACGAAACTTCTCCCCTAAGGAGGTAAAATAGGAGTTGGAAGTTTGTATAAAAGTCCAAAGATTTTAAAGTAAGAGACTTGAAATTTAAAGTGTATGCTCTAAAGATGGTGTGAATGTACTAATAGGTATCTTTAAAAATCAACCCCCTTTTGGGGTTAAAACGGGAGATGGTAGTTTGTATTAAAGTCCAATATTAGTGAAGTTAAAGTAATTATGGCAGAAGGATTTTTTCAATAATATTTAATTACAAAAATTATTGAAAACAACTAACTAGTTACTTATATAATTATAATGAGACGTGTTTCATTTAAAAATTATGTGCAAATAACTAACTCCACGCGTACGAAATCGCGGGCGGCTGGTAGTTCATACATATGTCATCACGATCAATAGGACCTATATCGACTAACAATGAACGACGCGGCTGCTGTGGAAAAATCCTGGTTGACTCACCTATTCAACTCACCTACACGTATGAAGGACCGTTTTTAAAACTCAATATGGAAAGTATACATCACAACTAAAAACAATCTTATATTAATTAAAAATAATACTAATAATTTTATTTGGCGCCATGACACTTTCTAGTATCTCTCTCGCCTTGTAGGTCTTACCATATTGATTTTACAGTTTTTAATTCGAATATGAATGAAACCTCAGCTTATGTAACCCTTTTTAAATCTTACCACCTGGATAATATTTGTGTAATGTAATGGAACTGTTAACTAACAAATTTTGTGTGCTTTATGGATATAACGTAATGAGTTATTTATCTACAATGGTTTCTAGGAACTATTGACAGCTACACAACAGACTACCTAATTAATAAGAGAATATTAGGGGTATGAGATAAGAGATTTTTAAACAAACGATACACAAAACATATTCTCCTGTTTATTATTTTGGATATCTTATTCGAGATTAAACGGGAAGAGACCTCTTACAGCTAACTGTCATTAATGATTGCTCATCAAATGGTCTTTCGCGAAACAACATTGTTTATGCAAAAGTTTAGAGCTTAGAAAGCTAGTAATACTTGAGGTTGAACACAAACGAAGTCATTACTAACGTAAGATCAGAAAGATTTGCAGGGAAACTTCCTCTTGATGAAAATTAGAATGAAATATACTTAAGTCTTAAAACTTAAGACATCTAATCTAAGACTTAATCTATACATTGACATGAAACGAATGTTTCTTTTTGCAGTACACGACGCGGTGTACACTTTATAGTCGGTCATATATTACATTTAAATATAATATTTTCGTGCAGAATCGTCGATCGTAAACTTTAATTTAAAAGTGATGTAGGTTTATTAAGGTGAAAGCAATAAACCGCTGACTGATATACGCACGAACACTACAAGATTCATCCTCCTACGGAACCCTAAAAACGTCAAAGTTTACGTCACATGTTGATAAACAGAACATCTACGTAACTGAGATTCATTTTAAAATAGTTATCCTTGAACTGTCATTTTTGATGACAGACTTTTGGCTTGAATTCAAGTGTCCTGAATATTCTGGAGAAAGAAACCATTCCACTTGCGATATTAAACTGGAATATCTCCTTTATAACATACTTAAAGTTAAAACTCACTGCCTTAAACTATACACTAGTTTTAAAATATTGTATTTTAGACAACGCCAAGCGCAGAAGCGGAAGCAATCGATAACTCAACAATTTATGAGGAAACGGCTATAAGAAGCAGTAAGACAAATCTGTACAATATTTTTATGCTATACTTTTTCGGTTTTCAGGAGCAAGATGGACCATTCATATGGTCTTCGGAGATACAAGGCATTGTACTCAGTTGTTACTTCTGGGGCTACTTTGTATCACAAATACCTGGTAAGAATTTATAGCTGTGTTTGGCTAAATGGCCATCGCGAGTATGGTTATTTTTCCCCGAATTTAGTTAGACAGTACCCAATGCTAAAGACCATCATTTAATAATTATTTTCACGGGAATTAACGCGATCAGTTATTTAAAGGTAATAAATATAAATAGTAATAGTAGTATAAATATAATAATAAAGGTAAATAAAAAGAAAATTGCCTGACGTTTCGTTCAGGCTGTACTGGCCGTGGTCACAGGCTGACAGGCTCAGCGGTGCACGTCAGCGAACCGTGCAACCTGGTGATTCCCATGAAAATAGTTACTATATCATGAAACGCGAAAGTTTAAAAGTTACTATACCCCCATTTAGTTTTGCTTGTTCCTGGAACACCTACTTTTTACTTTTATTTTCACCCACAATACCTACATTTTATCCTTAAAATACCTTGTGGATGAAAAACAAAGGTTTTCTTTTCAGTTAACCAAGACATAGCTTTTGAAAATAAAATTTTCACCTTTATTATTATTTCCAGGAGGTCGCATCGCTGAATTACTGTCAGCAAAATGGGTGATGTTTTTTAGCGTTGCTATCAATGTGGTATGTACTCTGCTTACTCCTGCAATGGCAGAGATGCATTATATCACTCTCGTGGTGATGCGAGTGTTTGAAGGCATCGGAGGTGTGAGTACCTTCTACCTAAGTACATAGAACTTCTAAGAGTAGAAAGAATATTGCCTGCTGTTTTTGTTTCTGAAAACATTGGACCGAACATAATTTAATTGTTGTTACAATGTGTCGTATGTGTACATATGTTGACAGTAATGTCGTTATTATTATTATTCATTTCTGTTTCAATTTTAGTATTGCCAATTGAGAGGTTTGTTTAGTTCAACAGTTTGACCTAATAAATAAAATTCTAATAAAAGTGTATTGACTTCACCGAAAGTGTGTTAGTACCCAGTGCCCCTATTTCAAAAAGTGAACCACTGTTAGTGACGCATATATAATAACTACATCTCTTTCATCACTATTTATGGCTGTTTTATGTCACATTTAGGGCGTTACTTTCCCAGCGATGCATGTCCTGCTATCCAAGTGGGCCCCACCAGCAGAAAGAAGTGTTATGTCGGCGCTGGTTTACGCAGGAACTTCACTTGGTACCGTCATATCCATGTTAATGGCTGGAATTCTCACCGCGAATGCTGGTAATACACTATCAAATCAACAATACCTTCCTATCTTCTTCACGCGTTAAGCCTCATTCTTCTTGTTCTTAGGATGGGAAAGTGTCTTTTACGTAATGGGATGTTTATCAACAATTTGGTGTCTCCTATGGGTGGTGTTGATACAAGATTCGCCCAAACAACAACGATTCATCAGCATTGAGGAGAGAAATATGATCGTCACGTCATTGGGAGGATTGAACAACAATGACTTCAGCCATAAGGTATTGTTATCATTTAAATGTCGAAAATTATTTATATAATGACGTAAGACTAACGAGACGAAGCAACCTCTCAGATGTGTCAGTTACTAATCGGAGGATGGAGGTATGATAGAATTAAGAAATATATCAACTTCACCGGTATCTAAAGAGATTGATCTTAAGTTCAGCGTCAACGATCATAAGGAAGCTAATGTAATGACTAATGAGGTAGGTTAATGAACAGCAGGTTGATATATCTCTTCATTTTCTTGTAGAAGCTGTCCGTGCCCTGGCGCGCTGTGATGACTTCGCCAGCCTTTCTGGCTATCCTCGTCTCCCATGTGTGCTCTAACTGGGGTTGGTATATGCTCCTCATCGAGCTTCCATTCTACATGAAACAAGTTCTCCACTTCAAGATGACTGAGGTCAGTAGAAATAGTAAAGCTTGATATGATATATAACAAACTGATCAATGAGTAGGACTTAAGCAATGTATTTGACAATATTGGATTTGAATTGATGTTCTTCATGAAATTTGAAACATATCTGTTCTGTTGGCGCTCGTTGAGGAAGTAAAATACTTAAGAACTCAGTTTATAAGCCAACTTGAACAAAATATCATGACCACTGCACGGTATAAAACAAAGTCATCTGCCGCGTCTGTCTGTTTGTCTGTTGACGATGAACTCAAAAGCTACTGCACGAATTTATGCGATTTTTACCAATAGTTAGAGTGATTCTTGAGGAACGTTTTCGTATATAATTAGTAAAATTTTTGAGTATATTGGAAAAATATAACAATGATTGTTAAAGACGTCGGAAAAAAATAAGTCGCACATGTTCTCGGGGTTACATGTGCCATATTATATTTTCCGTAAAGAGCCCGTTCGAAGCCGAGGCAGGTTGCTAGAATAGCCATATATTTTTTCATTATAGTTTTGTGTAAGTATCGCAATTCCTAAATTTTAGTTTTAAGTTTGTCAATTCAGCCAATTACTTTTTTCTGCCTCATGACCAAGGTTTTATATTTTTGTTATTATCATTGAGCTTCTCAAAATTAACCTATTGTGTAACTCCTCGTAATTATACTTTAAGGTAAGTACCAACTGTTTTAAGTGTCACATCACACAAATATGTTTTGGATTTCAGAACACCTTCGCCACGGCGCTGCCTTTCCTAACGCTGTGGATCTTCAGCATAGGTTTGAGTAGAACATTGGACTGGTTACGTGGCAAGAACACTGTTACTACGACTACTGCTCGGAAGATCGGCACTTTATTTGGTATAAACTATTACAATTTCCTTGACTTACTAATTTGCTATGTTCAGATTCGATTCGCTTGGAGAATTTAACAAAAAGCGTCCAGGCTTTAAAAATAAAGAATCTTTTGAAAAGATAACAAATAACTGCAGAAACTGCTGCGAAACCAAGGTTTAGTTTCGGGGAGGTTTCGAGAAAATAAAACGACTAAAAAAGATTCCCCTTTAACCGTAATATTAATATTTATTTATCTATAATTTGGATATAAATATTGGTTTAGCTTACTACGACCCAGGAGTTAGACTCCATGTATTAAAATTCAAAAATATATGTAAGTATTTTTTATATCAATATTTTTGAAATACCACATAGTGTAGTAGTTGTTTCTTGATAGAACAGATGCTAAGAAAACCTCTGTCCACAGCTTCAGCAGTCCCAGCTGCATGTTTACTGGCGCTGTGTTTCATCGGCGACAACCGTGGCGCTGCGGTGGCCATCATGACAGTTGGTGTAACATCTGTCGGTGGAATGTTCTGCGGGTTCCTTGCTAACCACATTGATATCGCGCCCAATTTTGCTGGTGAGTTATAGAATATAATAGTTGTGCATTCTACGGCTACAGAATATGATAGACCTGATATAAATTTTGGTCAAGAAAGCCTTCCTTTTGCTAAACATGCGCTAATATTTTCACGACATAAAACTCTCATAAAAACTTTTGCACAATAATTTATAGTAATAATATAAGATACTGAAGCATCTATGTAACATAATCTGCGATATGAAACCGCAGCACAGGTTTGTGTTACATCCTTGTTCGTAGGTAAACAAGATGTATGAAGGTGATAATGTGTTTTGTTTTTTTTTATAGAACAGGGGGCAAACGAGCCGATGTATCACCTGATGGTAGGCGATTACCGCCGCCCATGAACACCCGCAATACCAGAGGCATCACAAGAGCGTTGCCGGCCTTTTAAGAAAGAGTACGGTCTTTTCTTGAAGGTTTAAAGGTCATATTGGTTCGGGAATACCGCAGACGATAATTCTTCCCACAGTTTTGTTGTGCGATATAGAAAGTTCCTAGAAAATCGCACAGTTGTGGACTACCAGCCATCTAAGTGATGGGGATGGAACTACTGTCGCCTAGGATGATGGCGAAAAGAGGCGGCAGGAATCAGTCCGAACCATTCCTCGGAACACTCCCCATAGTAAATGCGGTAGAAGATGCATAACGAAGCCACATCTCTACTCAGCGCACAAAAAGTCCAGCCGCATGGAAACTTGCGGTCCAAAGGCCCCTTGCCAAAGATGAGGGCAATATTTCAAATGAAGCCGAACCTGCGCCTTATAAAGCAGAAGGCGATGGACCGGAATGAAACACTATCTTGATATCTTGAGCACGCCAAGCTTCTTCGAGGCCAATTTGACCTTATCCTCCAAATGGCCAAGAAACTGGACTGTTTATTAGTAAATGAATTAATCATAACCAACACATAACAAACATCTTTCTCCTTATAAAGGAGACCTTGGCCTATTATACGACACTTGCTTGTATCAACCAATTCTTAGAGTTGGTTAAAGATTTGTATAACATATTTGTTGCAGTACGAAATCTTAGAGAGAGAGAAAGAGTTTCGTTCTCCTTGTTGTATTGTCGTCCTAAGTAGTTCATTCTATTACGAAGCCTTTTACGACGCTTACTGCATCAGTAGGGGTGCTGACACCCTGTATCTTTAATCAGTCACCACACGTCACGTCACGTCATAATCAACAAATTTATATAATCTTCTTCTTTTTCTTTTGATTAGATGGCAACCCGCCGGGACAGCTATTTCAGCCAATGTCAAGTATTTAAAGTCTTCAATTCTAAGTCTTTGAGTGTTTAAGTCTTCATCTTGATGAACCAATGACAAAAATATAAAAAATTTAGATGACATGAAATGGAGACCGTCTTTCGAAAAAACAAAAAACGATCTCCTATATAATGTTCTTCTTCTTTTGATGATATGGCAATCAGCCGGATCAGCTATTTCTGCCAATGTCAAGTATTTCAAGTCTTCAATTCTAAGTCTTCGAGTCTTCAAGTCTTCGTCATGATGGAATTAATGATAAAAAAACATAAAAAATGTGGATGACATGAAATGGGGACCGTCTTTCGCAAAAACAAAAACCGATCTCCTATATAATGTTGAAATATGCCTGAATGTCTGAAACATGTCATTTCTGCCGCAGGTACACTGGTGGCTGTCACAAACACCGTGGCAACAATTCCGGGGATAGTTGTGCCGATCTTTGTAGGGGCGTTGACACATGATAATGTAAGTAAAACGTTATTACCTGGAATTTAAGATAAGTCGCAGAACGGTTGTTTGACCGATAAATCTTCTATCAGGCGCTAGAGAACTTACTTAACAAGATTAAATCATTTTGCTCTTAGCGAAGAAGAGAGAGAAGAGAGAGTACCGCGGAAGACTTTAAGAAATAACAAACTTGACAGTCAAACTGCTGTCAACTGCTATCCTATCGGGGTTAAGACAACTGCAAATGTGGATAGAGATAGCAATCGTATCAATAGAGATGCAAGAATTATTGTTGTGTTGTAATGCGACTGCGCAAATATGCGATCTTCATGATACATCTTCGGCTGCGCCGTAGTCGGGTAAAAAACACAGTGTTTTTTACGCGAATACGGCGTAGCCATAGAGAAGAGTAATAGTTTTGTCAGTCAATGTATGTTTGTATGTTCCACTGAAGCGCCTAAACTGCAGAACCGATGTTATTGAATGAGGTTTAAATAGATTTGTAATTACAGCTATATCAATTTCATCAAAAGTTTTTATTGAAATAATGCAACTTATTGCAAAAAACCTTGCTAGTTTTTTAAACCATACTTATTCATTACTATATTGATAGGTTAACCTAACTTTATCCACAATTCTTATTCACAAAGTTAAAAAAAATTGAATGATCCTGGGAATAGGTCGAAGACTTTTTTACTTCCCTTTATATTTAAGTACATATGAGTCATTATTTTTTTCCAGAAAACGATATATGCATGGCGCATAATATTCTACGTAACAATCGGACTCTACGTAATCGAGATCCTTACGTATTCCATTTTTGGATCGGGCGAAGAGCAGTCCTGGAACAAGACTGAAGACAAAACATTTGGTGAAGAGAGACCCCTAAAAGAAGTTAACAAGACCCATGTATAAACCGTCCTAAGAAAAAGCGATTTACCTAACCCAAGATTGAGATTATTTCTAGTGATTTTAGGTCATTTTTATAATATCTACTATAAAACAGTTAAAACCTTACATATTTTCTCTATGGATACTAAAGAATGGTGTATTAGTCTCGCATTAGGTACCCTCATCAAGGCTAGGACTAGGTTGTTACTAATCAATAGCCATAATATAGCTAAGTACGTATTCATTGTAAAAATAAAATTACCTTTAGCAGTAATTAAAATATCAAAATAGTGTATCTGAATATCATTCATTTATTTTATTTCAATACAATATAGGTTATATAATAAAGGAGTGAACTATTTATTTAGTCTTACGAAACAAACTAAATACTATTATATGTTTATTTCTATGATATTTACGTGTAAATTATGTGCTGTCGAATAACACCGGCCGAAAGAACAAGACATTCGTAAACTTCTCAAATAACTTTTTTATTACTATTTATGAAAATGAGTAGTGATCTGACTAAAAGGTCATTGTTTTACTTTAGGTAGGTACTTGTAACTTTAGATGCTTATGACTATACTATACTTTATATTATTTATTTATTTATGAATATTTATTAATTTATTTATTTTTAAATAAAAACAAACAATATTTCTTTTCAATACCTGATAAATATGTTCTTATTATTACGGGGCTTCTAATGCAAGTTTATAACCTACCTACCTAATTAAGCTGTTTATTTGTCGTTAAAATCCATAAAATTCATGATTAGCAAGTAATTTTCCTTTTAAGTCTCGAGTCAAGTAATCTAACAACAATAGCAAATTGGAATCCATAATAAATTTTTGCGATTAAATAAATAAATGTCCTCTCATCTCTCTTTTAACGAACATAACGGGTAGATATAAGAATAGGTATAAGTTCTAAAAATTTCGACGATAAGAGAATGAGGTTTTATTTAAATTTTAATTTATAGGCACATACCTAACTAGAAGATGCAGGATTCCATTTACCAAAGACACATTTTAATAATATTCTTGTGTATGTGAATGATTTGAGATTTTTAATACCCTTATTACAAATAAATATTACTTTAAACTTTAATAACATGTACTTAACAAAAATAGTTATTCACTTTATTCATGAAGTTCCTTCTTCCTCCTCCTGACACTCCATTGTGTATGACCCTCTAATAATTGTAACTTTTGACGCAAGGATCTTAACAGATATACAAAAGTAATCTAATTCATCTTGAAAAGCAATTTTTTATGAAATAATAAATTAATGCACCAAGTGAAACTACCAATTTCACCATAGCTCAATAGAGAATGAAATACAATATTTGAGATTTTTGCAATTATTGATGTAAAGTTGAAGAGTCGGTAACGTACGATTTTAGATATACTATGACATATTTACTTAACTTGTTACATCAACATTTGACATTATAGACTGAAAAAAAAATTCCACATTATAATTGGTTATATTACGCAATGTGTTGAATATTGTTTTTAGTATTAGAAATTTCTTGACCTCCTGTTACATAAGCTCGTCCTTTTTTATAAATTAAACTCTCCCAGAGTCCCACAAAATAGAAAAATATAATATATTTTACTATGTTTTAATTATTTGATCACAACTACCACAAAGATTACCTTTGTGGAAGTTGTGATGAAATAATTTAAATTTTAAGTTCTGAAACGTTAAAACCGTATCAAAAATTAATATCAATTAAAACCGGGACCAGTGGCACACTACAATTTATTTACCTTAATTATTACATCGTTTAATTTTTTACTTATTTTATTTATTTATTCAATTTCTACATAAACAAATTACAGGTTTGAAGTTATTGATGGTAGACGATAGCTAACAGATTCAAATTCACTTGTTTTCAAGAAACGGAACGCCAACATTGTGACAGCAGCTGACAGATGACAATGCCAACTGACATATGCCATGTCGGGAAAATAAATTTTTAAATGTTCAAGATTCTCAGAAAAATGGGAATAATAAAATATTTTAGAATGCTTTCTTTGTTTAATACCTACTGCAACATGAGCTTTTTAACTAAAACATAAATAAATTTAGTATATCTAGGCTTCGAGACAATTGAAAATGGATATAAAATACAAGCTATGACTGCTTATCAACAGCTGATCACTATACATTAGGAAGACACAAATACACGTTTGGACCAGTGAAATTCTAGCACGCTCATTGCGTGGGGTGTTACGCTCGATGCCTCATGATTTTGCTCCGTGAAATAAAAAAATTGCTAATAAGTAATGGTGAAAGTAGCGTCTGATGTCGTGTATAGAATTATCAATTAATGTGTTAAATCCGCGTCTACTTTGAATAGTTCGACATTCGAAAGCGTGCTATGGTGTGAACTATTTATTTTCTTTTAAAAAAATTAAATGCATACGTGAAGTTTCAGTGATTACTTTTTCTTCATAACTGTTGTGTTCAATACAATTTTCTGTTAAAAATGGCTTTAAAAATGGAACAGAAGAATGATATGGAATTTATATTGAAAAATTTGTTAGCTGGAGGTAAGTGTTATAATTCTTATGGATTGAATGAAATTATATCTTATCAACAGTTTAAGTAGCTGGCATATTCGGTACTTACTAAAATTAATTCAAAGTAATGAAGTGTGTAATATATAACATTTAACTTATTTAACTTTTATAATCATATCACACATCTTCAGCCAGTACATATATATACCTCCACTTATAGAACTGGCTAAATCCCACTTTTACTAAATACCACTTTTTTAATAATTTACTTTTAATCCTATACTTTTAAGTAAACTATAAAAATATTTTTTAACCCATCAAAAAGTTTCTAAGATGTTTAAAACTTTTTAATTTGGTTAAGAAAATGTCACATTATTATGTCTATTATCTCTTAATTGTTTTTGATACTGTTTATGTGATTTTATTTATCAGTTGTTCTTTACACTTGACTTTCAGTTTCTATCTTGGCATGTAGCTAGTTGATCATATGTCCAATTTATTGTAATTACAACTCACAGTGTTCACACTGCGGGCGTCATAGGGTAGGTGCGCGGGTATGAGGGGAGGGGTGACGAATTCCACGCGGGTCTCAAGTTATCGCGCACGAGTAGTACTTATGTTTTTTTTTTTTTGGATGTGGTAAACTGTGCCTATGTCGAAATTACTTATGTTTATGACTATATAGAAAAGCTGTCATCATATACATACTTTGCTATTTAAAAATATTAAAGTTAAAAATTAAAAATATAGTGGTAATGTGTTTAGAATGTATATTATAAACACTGAAAAAAATGAGTCTTAATCCTTTATTTACAAATAAATTATTTTTAAAGTTAATGAACAAATTACTATATAATATAAAATGTTAAGTTGGTTTGTTTACCCTAAAAAAACTTATAGGGCACCATATGAGGTTAATTTTTCACATGGGATACATCCAATTAACTGATCTGGCCAGCTTGGTTTAATAAGCCAAAACCTCTTTGCTAAGGCCAGACTTATGTCCAGTAGTGAACTACTTAGGGCTGTTGATGTGACTTCCCTTTAAAGATAAGTTTTTATCTAGGTTTATTCATCTTTTTTTTTAGTAATATACATCCTGTGTCACTGGGGACTTTACAAACATACATGAAACGGACACAAAGTATATATACCCAGACTTATAGATCAACAATTTATGGATCACACAAAGTGTTGTCCAATGTAGGATTTGAACCCACAACACTTGGCGCAGTAGGAAGCTGTGTTGTGTGTCTCAGTTTCATTCTTTATTCGTTTTTTAGTTTGGGTATTTCTATGTATAATATGTATGTATTTTTATATCAGTTGTCTAGTACCCATTATATAAGCTCTGCTTAGTTTGGGACTAGACTGCATTGTGTACTAGATGTCCGAAATATTTATTTATTTATTCTTAAATTTTCATTTATGCAACCAGAACCCATGATGGCTAAGTCTGATGAAGTACAGTTTTTGTTATATAACATTGCAATGAGTGTCCATCTCGTTAACAGTTTTTATAAATTTTTACTTTGGCCTGGTTTAGCTATCTGGCAGACTGATTTGACATCTCCGATAAGATGTTCTTATAACCACCATGTTGAGCACCTAATGGTTAAGTACCCTGAACAGTAAAGGCATATCCCTGTTTTAAACGAATATAATTTTTTTCATTGTAATATGAATAAGATTATCTCTAAATGGCTAGTCTCATATTACTTGACTTGACGAAATTGCATGTTTAGAAAAAAGCATGTATTTCTGGACTCTTAAACTTACCACCAACTTGGAATGCCAACCTATTGGTACAAAAAGTAGCCAATCTCTGTGCAGAGGTCTGATTGTTCATTTAAACTCAAGTTATTACTCTTTATTTAAACTCAAGGTGTTAACTGCCTATATAAGTAGGTATCATTAAATTCTCATTGACACCACATCACTAATTCAAGTAGGTACATAATCGTCCTTGTAAGTACCTAATATTGTTCGACCTTAGGTGGCCCACTTATGGTTTCAGTAAATTTCCAGTGGCAGTCTACATTCATGGTAAACGTGGCTTAGTTATAACATAAGTATTGTAATAAAATATTGCTAACTTCGTAATAGTTTAGTGCTTGAGATGCCTAGTAAGTATGTTCAATCACATGGTTAGAGACTAAAAAGTCATCTAATCTATAGGAGCCTGTTGCGTCCGTTCTAAAAGCAGGTCAAATAGAGTTTCAATTCGATCACGTTTCACATCAGTGAATGAGCATTTCTGTCGGAATCTTGCTATATGCTATATGCCAATTCATCTTAGTTACTAGACTATGGTATGTGAAACATATACTAACTGACTCTGACTGCCTCGGTGGCGCAGTGGTAGCGTACGCGACTGCTCTCCATGTGGTCTCGGGTTCGAATCCTGGGTCGGACCAAATGTTTGTTGGATCTGCAAATGTTTATTTCGGAGTTTGGGTACTTTCTATGTTTAATATTTTAGTATTTACAAAAAAAAAGTATATATATGTAATAATATCAGTTGTCTAGTACCCATAGTACAAGCTCTGCTTAGTTTGGGACTAGATGGCGTTGTGTGTTAAAATGTCCGAAAAATATTTATTTATTATTTATATTCACTAAGATTAAGATCGTAACTAATTGCGATTTGCTGCAACGCCATCAGTTCAAAATATGCCACTGGACAGACTTTCAAGAATTCGAAAAACATATCCACACCTGTTGATTATAAACGGTTGCTAATCAATATTAAAAATTCAGTGCCAACACCATAAGATTGATATATCGACCATATTAGACTTGAGGTACGTCTTTTGCTTGTCTGACAAATTGCTTTCTTATCATAGGTGTAGCGGGCATGTGCGCTAAAACAACAGTTGCTCCACTGGACCGAATGAAGATTCTGTTACAAGCGCAATCTTCGCATTACAAAAATCACGGTATTGTTGGGGGCTTGGCGGCAATAGTGAAAAAGGAATCTCTAATAGCTTTGTACAAAGGCAATGGAGCCCAAATGGTCAGGATATTCCCCTACGCGGCTACACAGTTTACCAGCTTTGAAATTTATAAAAAGGTAAGTTTTAATCTGTATTTCTAATTTTCTTTTTCTATTGGTGTGTTTTCAAGATATGATCGCCGATTAGAACGCAATAGTGTTAGCGGTAACTTTTGACATGGCATTTGAAAATTCATGTCTAGTGTTTTTTTTATATGATGACTCTGACCTGCCTGATAAAAACATGAACAAAAATGAGTAAATAGGCTTAATTAATATCTTAGTTGATTATATTTATGTTTTTCATTAGTCCCGTTGTTTTATTCTTTGTCCTCTATTTTAGGGTAAGCAATAAATGACCTTCTGACGTCAATTAATACTAAGGTAATACACATTACCTAATGGTACAAAACTTTAGTTTCGGATGTCGTGGATCAGTAAGACACATAGGAATTACTGAAAAATAATCTCGTTACAAAAACTAGTTGTCTGTAAATAGTTTAAATATAAATCTCGTTAACATTAGATTTACTGTTTAAACATTCGCAGACTGTAAGTAAGTGCATAAACAAGATTTCAACATTTACGAATACCAGCAGTGAATACCGAAGCATAGTGTGGATACCCGCGGCGTAAGAAATTTTTGTCGTCCTCTTATTTAGTGTTTCAACTACATTAATCCATACTTTATTTAATAAATTCGTATATAAATACGTCTGTCTGTTATGCTTTAAACATAGCCGCATGCCGCATAGATTTCAATGAAATTTGGTATACTGGAATAACCGACATTCACTCAAGCGAACTCGTCGGCCAAAACTTATTTCTAAATAACTTTTTAACAAGAATAGTTTATCCTAAAGAATATAATAACTACATATATTACAAAAATCTTACAAGGATAAAATAAAATATGGGGATTCCTGCAATTTTGCACTGACTAGTTGGCAGTCGCCACAATGATTTAAGATTTCATTATTATACATTCATTATTTAAGGAAAAGAGATTCTTCGATTTCGTCAGGATAATAGTAATTGAAAATTCCATCTTCATTTTAGTCCATAGCATCAGGGCAATTCTAAGCGGAGTAGAGGCACATCGCAAAGAAAATGGGAGGACAAACTAAAATTAACAGCGGGATCCAAATATAGCAGAAAGACGTACGATAGAGTACAGTGGAAACATCTAAAGACAGCCAGGAGGAACGCTGAACTGAGAGATACGCTCGTATACTATAACAAAACACAAAAAATCAGTTCAGAATAAAAAAGCTTACAATAATAAGGAAAATAATCTTATTTCCTCCTCGATTTCGTCACGGTTCGGCACACTCATTTCTAATTAATGGAAAATTTTGTGTTCATTTCAATCTATTCAAATGCGCAAAAAATATCATGGTTTGAATATTGAGTTATTATTTATTGAGGAATTTTGCCACTCTCTAAATAAAGGTGCCTCAAATACGCAACGCTGCTTAGTGAATATGACTATTTATAATATAAGTTAAATCAAATTTTACTATATAATTTAATAACACAACGTCGTGTGTATTAAGTATATAAGTATAAATTATGTTTTATTAATTTCTAACTGAAATACATAAATCCGGGCGACCATATTATGTCCATTATAGCCGTGTTGTCGGCGCAATGTGCAATGTTCCATGGAGTTTTACCTCCTACTTTGCCGGCCCTCTGCGTGTCGCCAATCCCTTTCGGAATGTAGTGTGTAATACAAAGTGGAACCTTTCATTTATGTAGAAGTTGTAATACGGATAGGGCAAAAAATATCTTTATTTTTGCCCTATCCGTAGTACAACTTCCGTATTACAGAAGGTACGACGCAGTTATCAAAACGTGGATAAGACAGAAACTACTAAAAGTTATTTTGTAATCGAATTTGAACCCGAACTATGATTGTAAAAGCCATTTAGACAAGAGCATCAACAACCACATAAAATCTGATTCTTAATTAAAAAGGCTCTTTAACTTTCATTGTTATGTTGTTGTTATAGTTCTCCTCCAATTTGTTATGTCTGATATGCATCTACTTCCAGTTTTCGTTGTCTCTCCCTATGGTAGTTTGAAAGTAGACAGGTACCTCGTAGTAGGAAGAAATGACTAGTGAAATTAATTTCGCTTCTAAATTGTAAATGGTTAATTTAAAAAAAGAGTTTTGTATGTACAATACATTTGTCACTTAATCTTTAACTTGATCGCTAAAAAAGACTGAAATTATCGATTACGTCCACGTTTATCACACAAAGATATGGTCATGACCTTGATACGGCCAACGATTTGCGCGCACGCATCAAACGCCAAGTTGAATACCAATGCAATTGGAGCTGTGAAAATAGAATACAGTTTTATATTGTATTGTTATTGGATGAGAGCAGCACAGCACCAGTCAATATGGAAAAGCCTAAGGACGTCTTTCGGCTGGGATGACGATGACATTGTATCAATATTCTCACTTTCACTCATCAACAACCCATAATGTCCCACTGCTGGGCTCGGGTCTCCTCTCAGGAGAGGGTTAAGGCCATACGTTCCCACGCTGGCCAAATGCGAGTTGGGGACTGGCAAGAATACATTGTGGCTACGTAAATCTTGCCGTTGGATGTTTTTAAGCCGCCCGAAGGCTTCCAACTAAGCTCCACGACTGTTATCGTATGATAACAACGGGACCGACTGCTTAACGTGACCTCCCATTCACGGAGACGCTCATGGTAACATGCCACCAGCGGTCACCCATCCAGTTACTGACCGCGCCGTCGTTGCTTGTCCTAAATGTAAAAAACACGAAAACTAGTAGCAGCTCCAGTTAATCTTGGGAATAATAAATTATTTGTGTAATCAACACAAACTTTTTTGGATAGTGATCATGTAACCCATCTTTTTTATATATGATTATAAGAAAGTGACTCTGCCTGAATGACAGCATAAACAGAATCCAAGAGTTGTGGGCACCATACTCATTGCTAAGGGAGACAATGCATGGTCCACAATTTGGCGGCCTATTGAGCTGCTCCTGCATCCTTGGTCCTCCTGTCTCGCATTTACCAACGAAACACGACAGTTACGAATGCTGTCATTTTAGGTTGGTTTTCCTTGGTCCTAAAATCAGCGTGGCTCTACTACATAGTGCTATCTCGTCTTCATCGTCCGCAAAACTTCAGTGTTTTTGTATTTGTCTGAAATTCGTATTGAAACAACATCTTTCTCACTTTCTTTAGTAGACAGACGAAAGTTGCTTGATTAGGAACTGATGTTAGACTTAAGTTTACTATCTACATATGTAGTTTGGGATTCTTAGTTATTTGTATTGTATTTCTTTATTGTACACATAGAATATATGAATATAAAAGAAATAACCTTAACCCAAAATTGAGATTTCTCCCAGCAAACCCTAAGGGAATAGAGGATAGCAGAGAAACGTAAAATTGCGCAGCAGAGAAAGATCGGGGTGATTATACGATAGTGAATATTTTTTCATTGATATAAAAGGCCTATGTCGCGATCAACACGATTAGCGATAGCAATATCTAACATCGTTTCCTTATTAGTGAGTTTAATTAAACTGTTTAATGCATATTTATCGGTATTCTTCCTTATCTCCAAAGTTTTGAATCGCAGACATTTGTTTCGCCCTTTGTGTGTTGTCTCTGTTGTTTTTGCAGTAAATATATAAAAGTCTCATGGTATGATCTTGTTAATGGAAATATTATCTTTCGGCGTTTATAATTGGGACTTCGCACTTAAGATAATTTAATGATTACTAGTTTTTATTTTGCACTTTTACCAGGTCAGTGAACTTTGTTCAAAGTCCACTAGCGCCTGATGTACAGTTATCTAGGTTGATACTCGGCACATCGGCATTCATTTCACTTGTGTCCCGTTGATTCTCGTCCGTAAATGCTACTGGTATCGATATATGACGATGACACCTTAGTCAAATTAGTTAAGTATTTTTTTAATATGCCAAAACGATATCTTTGTATGTAAAATAACATAAAATTATTACACCGTGTTTTACAATACATTAAATTTTTTGTTTGATAAAAATTTGTAACGGAAATGAAAAGTTGTAATAATATATTTTCCGAGATGTTTTGTAATATTCGTTTTAATGAAGGAGACAGACATTCATGTTTTTATTTGTGATATAGTCATTTTACTCTATTATCCGATAGAATTCTTAAACACCTGAGCGTCATTCACAATCTTGTATGTTTTTAGGCATTCTGACCGGCATTTAAGAATTCATCATACGTAAATATCTGCACCGGTGCCGCATCAGAGTCCTTTGCGACGGTGCGACCTACGATTATCAGCGGATTAACCCCGGAGGACCTCAAGGCTCCGTCCTGTCGCCTTTTTTTTTACGTGTGGAAACCCCCTCGGGCCTTCACCCCACCGGGGTTTGCGGCGGGGCGGTGTATCGGAATCGAACCGACTAAAACCACACGGTGTGCCACTCTGCGCTATTGTTATGCAGACGACAGCACAGTTCCACCTGCTCACAAACCAGCAGATGTTAAAGGAAGACGACAAGAACTTGTCGCTCAACTTGACCATGTTCTGGGCCGTATTTTTCAATGGGGCTGTAAAAATCTGGTCGAGTTCAATGCCAAGAAAACACAGGTGTGCATGTTCTCAGCCAAAAGGTCTCTATTTCTTCCCCTTCCCACTTTTCAGTGCACTCAAACGCCATTACAAGGTAGGCACGCTATCCTGGGCATGGATATCTGCCGAGACCTCAACTCACGCGAATACGTTGAGAGTGTCACTAAAGAGGCCTCGCGGAAGCTAGGTGTGTTAAACAGGGTGAGACGGTTCCTCTCGCCCGAGCATCTGTGGCTTCCTTTCAAGACCCAGGTTCGCTCGTGCGTGGAATACTGTTCTCACCTTTGCGAGAGTGCCGCACAGTATCTGTTTGACGCTCTCAACCGGTTGCAGCGGCGAGCAATCCGTATTGTCGATAGTCCCCAGTCTTCTTTGCTTTGAGCCTCTGCAGTTGCGTAGAGATATCGCCTCCTTGGCAATCCTCTATCGCCTTTACCATGGAGAGTGTTCTGAAGAGCTCTTCCAACTGGTCCCCCTCCTCTCCCTTCTTCTCCAGAACAACACGTGCCGGCCTTGGAAGTCACAGTTTTAAAGTGGAAGACATACGTTCTCGTACTCATCGCTTCGGTGCTTCCTTCCTGTGCCGAGCGGTCAAAACCTGGAACTCATTACCAGCGCACGTGTTTCCTTCCCACTATGATCCCGGGTCCTTTAAGCGGGGCGTGAAAAAAGCATCTCACCGGGCCGCCATAGTGTGGGTCGCTATGCTGCATTGTTCTTTTTCGCATTGAGGATGGTGACCACCACTCTTGGATTGCTGCTTATGCTTTCCATCAGGCAGGGCAGAGTCAGTTTGGCAGCTTATACATAAATAAAAAAATAATAATCCACGAACTACCATTTTTATATTACGAAAGTATTTAAGCAGTACCATAGTCATTATAGTTTGTCGTGCCAAGGCAACGGACTTCATTTAGATAGCTAAAAATATAACGCTCTATTTCTGATGCATTCAGAAACTCGGTCTCAAGATCAAGTGCGGTCTGATGAACTTTAATCCCAGAAGTAATTAAGATTTAAGACATATGTTGTCCAAAACTACGTTCGCATGCTTACCCATTATTATATTACCCATTATTATTATAGCTTTGTCGTGTAACCGACATGCTAATGTTTGATAATGATAATTTTAATTTAAAATTATGAAATTTCTAATTTTACACATTATTTTACAAACAACATGCTATGTTATAAGTTTTCACTTCTATCGGCAGTCCTTATGACTGCCAATTATTTTTATTAAAACAACTCCCGTTTAGTAATATCCATCCGGTATCTCAGAGGATTTTACAAACATACATTGCCTCGGTGGCGCAGTGGTAGCGTATGCGACTGCTGTGCTAGAGGTCTCGGGTTCGATTCCTGAGTCGGACCAAAAGTTTGTATGATCTGCAAATATTTGTTTCGGAGTTTGGGTGTTTTCTAGGCATAATATGTATGTATTTACAAAAAAAAGTAAATATGTATTAATATCAGTTGTCTAGTACCCATCGTACAAGCTCTGCTTAGTTTGGGACTAGATGGCGTTGTGTGTTAAAATGTACGAAATATTTATTATTATTATTATTATACATGAAACAGACAAAGAACCCAGACTCAGAACAACAATTTATAGATCACACAAAGTTTTGTCCTGTGTAGAATTTTAGCCCACGACAACCAAACGACACGACAGTATTCTAAAAAAATATCAGTCATTTTAAATGAGCTATTTTAAATACTGACTGATATTTTTTTAGAAAACTTAAGTTTTGAACGTTTTTGGTATACATATTTCTGTGATGTTCATTTTTTATAAGAGAAAGCTCGTTGACGATAATAGTAGATAGTACATACCTCCTGTGATTATGTGGGTGCTAGGAACACCTCCATAAAGCAGTTATAGTAAGCATAAAGTGGGTGCGACCACAGTCTGTACCTTGATTTTTGTACTTATGTATTTTCTAGATTTTATCCTAATTATTTTCTTGTTTCGTACTTTTTAGATCCATTTATTTTAACGTAGTCGGATGTTAGTAAGCAGTTTAAAGTCTTATTTTTATTTTGCATTCCCGATAGGAGAATAAAGTGTTTTATCTCTAGTTCGTCTATATAATCGGATGATCTTGTATTCATTCTTATCTCTCTATTAAAGGTATCATTAATTTAAGCCGGAGCATTATTCCTGATAAGCCATTATCCTTGAAACCTTTGTTTACATAGCTAACAAGTAAACAAAACGCAGTGAGCATCTCCACATTTGATAGTTCTATGGTTGTGTTATGTATGTATTCATAAAGTTTTTGTTTATAGTGAGCTAAGTCGAGATGATTAATACATACCTAACTTCACCTTGTTAGCAGGAAGACGCAATTCAGCCCCGAGTTTCGTAGAAGATGCTTAAAACATATGGATAAGATTTTATTAGTAGTAAAATGCAGATCTGCGCAAATTCCTTGTGATGACGAAGGGGGGATAATTCTAACGCCCAATACAACAACATTGCTGTACATGTACGGGCCAATATACTGATCACTTTAAAGAATTTATCTTTATCGGTTATAGTATGACCTTATTTTGCAAAGAAAAAAAAATGGGAAGCCTTCTAATACCTGTCAAAGGTCACGCAGTTTATGGTAATTGTTAGAACACGAAAACAGTAGACATTATTTTACTTTGGATATTAGCATTTATACCTTTATTTTATGTCTCTATTAAATTATTTATTTTTAATTACGTTGCGATAAATAACGATATATTTATGATTATCGTATCAATTTAATGTTTTGCCTTAATTACATTTATAGTAAATATTTTACTTTGTACCCTTTTTATGCAATTATAATACACATAAGCAAATCATATATGTAATGAATATGTATAAAAAGTTCAGAAAAACACAATATTTTAGGAAAATTAAATGAAAATATGATAGAAAAATTATTATTAATGAAAAAACGGCTACATAAGACGACGTCTAAGTTTAGTGTGACATGTCAACACAAGAGCAAAAAAAATATGGCATAATTTAAGTAATGTAACTAATTATGACAATGACAAAGTAAATTTTACTTTTTCAAATAATAAAAAAGCGCGTGTGGATTATCGTTTTTTCGGTACTGAACTAAACACAGTGATAGCTGAGATATCGAGAAATGGACTGTAAGAAGACTAACTTAAAGTATTTATTCCAACAACAAATTTTAGTTTAGTGATGACAACAAAAGAACTACCACCATTCTTTCATCTTCCGGTGTCATTTAGCACGATTACATACTATATGAAATAAAAATAAAATATGACAATGAACAAAATTGGCGGGAAAGCTTGCTGTCATTACCTGCACAGTGGACTTTTATGCAAAACAAATAACACTGTGATCGGTGCACAAAAGTTATTACAACGACAGTTAATGTTAAAATAAAGTAAATCGTAATAAAGTAGATTCCAATTGTAAAGTATGAAATTGTCACTTTAATTTAAACTGGTGCTTCTTACCGACCGTTACTAGCGCACGCTGCGCACGTTTGCTCGCCGACAGATTCTGAAACTGACCAATAGTAGTTTCTGACATTGAATATTTTTCGCGTGTGTGTCTTTGAGAAATGTTTACAAACAAAATTTCACAGAAATTTGCAATATTGTTTCATTCATAGTTAACGCATACTATTTTGATTTACTTTTATAATAAAGGAAAGTTGACAAACACATGTGATGTGTAAATTTCAGAAGCAAGAGAGAAACAAATTTGTTTTGAGTGCATAATATGAACACTGAATAGATTTTGCTCTCATTTATATTCATTATATGTGTATTTTTTTATATTGGTGTAAAATTACCGGTCTTTCTCTATGCTCTCTAGCTTTCTTTTCTAAATAATATTATTACCTAACAGTTTAACGTCGATGGAAAAAACACTACCAGAAAAAATAATAGAATATTTCGGCCAAGGAGCATCTTTTGCATTCTACCTATCCTACTTTTTATAATATAAAAATGTTAAATTGTCTATGCTTCAAATAGTCAAAAAGTTTCGCATCCATTTGCTCGAATTTAATAAGATTGCTAATAGAAGAAAATAGTTTCTCCAAAAACTTCAAAGTCCAAAAAATCCAACAGAATTTATTTACAACAGCACAAGTTCGTTCATTTACAATATCACTATAATTGTTTTAATATGTTATCGAACCGCAATCTTTTTGGCATTTCTCGTAAAAATTAATTAAACCGTCGAAAGTTCATGGTACATTTGCATATGGCTTCAATGCGTCACTACTTCGTTTACGCCTGCCGATTTTAACTACCGACATCAGTAACCATGGCTGTTACTGGCTTAAGTTGATTCACGAATGAACTGCTGATTCAGGAAATTGATAATTTTGTGAAATCGAGCAGAAACTATGTAAATATTTACGACGCATTACAAAAACCAATCCTTACAATAAAATACGAAGATAGTTTAAAACTACAATTTGTGTTCATTCATTGCCGATACAACATCTATAATTGTGTATATGAGTAATTATTTATATATTATATACAAGTGAAGAAAACTAGCATAGAAATTGATGCAAAGAAAATCAGTCCTATAATCACGATTTGATTAAGAGACAACGTTTACGGTAAACATTGCTAGATTACATAATCGTATCGATATAAATACCTACATCCTTTTAGTTAAGGTTCAATGAAATATTTCAGAACCAATGTGATATAGTTGGCCAAAATCATTTTTAAAGAAGATGCCTTATTCCAGTAGTTCACAATTATAATCTGTTGGGAATTTTGATTATAGGCCTTTAAAATTTAAGACACATTTCAAATAATACTACGTTCTAAAGTGAAACATCGAAACTGGTAAACCAAAAAAAAGAACGATGACATTATGTGGAATCTGGATAATTACTTATTAGTATGCGGTGTGTGCCGTTGACCTTGTGAAAGAGAGAGTGCGGTAAGGTGCGGTCTTTGCCATATCGGCAGTTGTACGCTGACCCACTGCGAAATATGGCCGACGCGGAAATGACAGCCGTAATATAATATGTTCCTCCGTCAAATAACCTTTGATCAACCGTTGAATCACTATCTTTAAAAATACTCAAAGTCGCTTTTTTATCTACTTATCTACCTATACAAACATAATGAAGTTGAAGAATTTGTTTTTTTTTCGGCCAAATGTAATAAGCTGTGGAAGTAACAGTCGGATTAAAAAAAATGAATTTGACAGCCCATTTTTTGAGGCCATTTAGGTTTGGGTAAGGTTTTTAACTTTGCGCTTCTTCCATTTGAATAGTAGGCGAACCTAGCAGGTTTAGATTATTATGATATTTTAATGTTCAATAATGGCTATAAGTTTATTTTATGTGTAAACTTTGTCGTCTCTTACTAAGAACATGTATTTTATGACTATCAAAAACTGATGTGGGGACGTCGTTATACTGCACCTTAATATTCAGACCCCTCGTGCCTCCCCAACGGATGTCGACACTTGCTATTCTCAAGCGAAAGCGGTACAATACAAAACTATATGGTACTAGAATCACGTCATCTACATGGAAAATTGATAGCTACATAATTTGATTTTGAAAACTTAATCAGTATTTGTTCCAAATGTACTTTACTATAAAGACTAAATATTTTTATGTATCCATTCGATGTTAAGCTGATTACCTGGTCTATAAGAGCCGTTTTGAATCATTTGACTATCCTTAGTCAGATAAAGTAATTTGATGTCCCTAAGGACAGCCTCACGTATACTGTGTGCTCGAGCATTATTCTTAATATAAACGCAGTAAAATAATAATCGAAACTATTAAAAGAAATTCCCGTTGTAAAGAGGGTGTCTAAAATCAATACAAAAGCCAATAGGCTAGATAAGAATATAATTATAATAATAAATAATATAATAATAAAAACGTTTATTTCTCACCAAAACCAAAATACATAGTTTACAAATTGACCTACAAAATAGTCAGGTAGTACTTCGGCTAAGGATCGCTGGTGCCCGTGGTAGGCATAAAATTGCCTGTATTACAGGTCACCAGGGTCCTCGCTCCGAACCAGATACTAGAAATCAAACGCTCTGAATAAAACAAGGAACAAAAGAGACAACATACCAAATTAAAAACGTATTAAAAGATTTATTTTTCTTTTCTCACGTAATTATGCGTGTTTGTGTGTGTGTGTTTGTATGTGTGTGTATATTCGTAGTATTACTGTAAGTCTATGAGTGATGTTTAGCATATTATTGCAAAAAAGACGGCTACCCCAGGACCACCGATTAATCCTCGGTTTCTTCGTAATTGACTGCCTCTGTGGCGCAGTGGTAGCGAATGCGACTTCTGTGCAAGAGGTCTCGGGTTCGATTCCTGAGTCGGGCCAAATGTTAGTATGATCTGCAAATATTTGTTTCGGAGTTTGGGTGTTTTCTATGTATAATATGTATGTATTTACAAAAAAAAAGTATATAAGTATTAATATCAGTTATCTAGTACCCATAGTACAAGCTCTGCTTAGTTTGGGACTAGATGGCGTTGTGTGTTAAAATGTCTGAACATATTTATTTATTTATTTAAGCTTCAGCTCCATTTTAATGGGGGATAATTTATATTGACTTCGTTTTAAATAGCTAAAAAGATAGCCTAGACTGCTACAGCAAATTTGGCAAATGTCTGTCTGTGTCTGTTGTCACTTGTGTGGTTGCCATAAATGTGATACTGCTAAACGTTTATCCTTGACTATTCGACTTTTGACCATCGGTTTTTTTACACGTGGATTCCTTATCGGTACAATTAGCAACTAGGTGTAGTATATTCTTTTTTGGGAACGAGAAACCGCTGATAAGTTTCTGGCCCCTTATTGGCTACGTACACATCACAATATCATCCATTTTGAGATTTGAGAGCCTAATGCTAGTTTTTTTCCATTTACTTGCTCTCAACGGTGACCGCTTTTGGTGTTGCGAGTAGACCACACTGAACTTTTCACCAATAGGGAATACGCATATTTTTTTATTTGTCTCAAATATTTTTTCCAGATTCTTTATTGTCTTTACAATATACTACAAAGTGATTATTTTAACCTAGAAAATATTAAATTAAAAGTTAAAATTTAAGGGAGGGAAATTCAAACTTACAAACGCGTCACTATTGGTCGAAACGAAATGTGACATCGATAGTCACTTCATCGAAATTATCGGAGTCGAAATTCAAACAGTGTTAGTAGTGTTTGTGAGAAAAATGGCCGTCTGCCATAATTTTTATGGCGATTAAAACTGTAAATAAGTTTAAAGTAACTGAAACACTGAATAGTAAAGAAACACAAAATGTCAATGACGTCATTGCTTAGTTGTGTTTTAAATTTCACTTTGAAAATTAGTTTGACTATTTACAAGCCTATTTATATTTTTGTAAATGATCAGATTAAGAAATTAAAAAAATCATAAATAATTAAACCGACTAAAGTTCATGGTACATTTGCATATGGCTTCAATATTAGTATACTATTCCAGACAAACAATTGAACGTAGACCAGGACGCTAGCTTTTAATGTACACACACGTTATGTAAATATATCCAATAAATAACCGTCGCTGACAATCGTGTTATCGAAGAATAATAAATTAAATTGTTTCGGAATTTAAATCCGGCGTCGCGTCGGTAGTAAATAACGAATGAGTTTTCTATAATTTCTGTTTGCATTCAAAGTTTTGGCGCTATGCTATGCATTTACACTTTGTAGCCTCATCTTTTATTTTGGTTCTGTGATATCTACTACGTTCGCAATAACTGAAATCTGGAAACCTAATTTTCTTATGATTTACAAGCAAAACTTGCATTGTATTTTTTTTATTAGTGACCTAGTGTTGTTTGTTGCTGGAAATCATGGTCATGTTAAGGTTCCATTCTTTATTGTACATCTTTACGTAGTATAAAACGCAGTCGCTTCCGCTGTCTGTTGGCTTAGATCTTAATGCAGTTTTCAACAATAGATAGTGATTCAAAAGGAAGGTTTTTAAGCCTTCATGCGGTAAAGTAAAAAAAAGACTAAAATGAAATAAATAAATTAAATTACCAAATATACTACCGTTTGGTCGCTAAGGTTCAGTGCATAAAATAAAATTTAAGTAGGTTTTAATCTTAAAAATATAATTTATATTCTCAATTCAAATTCTTCTACTGTTGTTTTTTGTCTGATTTCAGTATTTAAGTAAAGTCCACGTACCAGTGGTTCAGCATGGGGACAAGTTCGTGGCGGGTGCCGGCGCAGGGGTCACGGCGGTGACGCTCACCTACCCGCTTGACACCATCCGCGCCCGCCTCGCGTTCCAGATAACTGGCGAACATAGATACAATGGTATTGCCCATGCTGCGGTCACCATGTTCCGCACGGTAAGATGCTATAATTCGAATATTTGTAGATTTAAACGAGTGTTTTTTTTATAAATTATCTTCCAAAATGCTTCTACTCAGTCTGATAGAAAGTAGTAGAATCCAAGAGTGGTGGTCACCATCCTCGTTGTGAATGCGAAAAATGTAGCATGGTAACCCACACAATGGCGGCCTAGCGCGATGCTTTTTCACGTACCCGGCCCGGGATCATAGGGGTAGAGAAATGCGCTGGCAGTGAGTTCCAGGTATTCACTGCTTGGCACAGGAAGGATGAACCGCCTGCAGGAAGTGGTCGAGGGCCTATTCCCGCAGCGGGCGGAGCACACGCCCCCGTCGATGGCCTATTCGGTCGGAGACGACGGGGGCAGAGAGGTTGAAATTCCGCCCGTCAGGGAATCGGAGGTAGGGGCGGCTGTTCTGAGGATCCGTTCGAAGAACACCGCCCCCGGGCCGGACGGGGTACCAGCCCGAGTGATGGCCCGAGCCCTCGACCACATGTCGGACCGCCTCAGGGAGGTGTTGGACGCTAGTTTGGCGTCCGGACGCTTCCCTGAGTGCTGGAAGAGCGGGAAGCTGGTCCTGCTGCAGAAGCCGGGACGGCCTGCCGATTCGGTCGCGGCCTACAGGCCCATCGTGTTGCTGGACGAGGCGGGCAAATTGTTCGAGAGGGTGCTCTCTGCCCGCATCGTCCGGCACCTCAGTGAGGTGGGCCCAGACCTGTCGGACGCCCAATTCGGGTTCCGAGAGGGGCGTTCGACGGTCGATGCCGTGGTGCGCCTGAGGGCCGTGACCGAAGAGGCGGTGAGCTGTGGCGGCGTGGTGTTGGCGGTGTCTCTGGACATCGCCAACGCCTTTAATAGTCTGCCATTCAGCTGCATCAGGGAAGCGCTCCAGTACCACGGGGTGCCAGAGTACCTGAGGCGGCTGGTGGCAGACTATTTGGAGGAGCGTACCGTCGTGTACGAGGATCGAGATGG